>CACVCL010026628.1:97500-299903 GCA_902729485.2 Mus minutoides
ATCCAATGCTGTAACCACAGAGCCACCTCCTGCCCCAGCTCTTTTTTTCATAGCAGCTCTTTATTTGTTTGAGGAAGCTCCTGTCTATTTCTGTTACTGGGTTTTTATCATGAAGGGTTATTGACGTGTGTGTGTGTGTGTGTGTGTGTGTGTGTGTGTGTGTGTGTGTGTGTGTTTGTGTGTGTGTTTTTGTGTGTGTGTGTGGTGTGCACAAGTGTGTCACAGTGTGCATGTGGGGGTCAGTTCGCTCCTTCTACATATATGTGCATCCAGAAACAACTCAGGTCACAGGCATACATGGCAGGCAGTTTTAGTCACTGATCCATTTCATTGGGTCACATGTAGCCAAGTTTCATGAACTCCTGTGTCCTGTCTTTACTTCTTGGATGCTAGATTGTAGCGTACACCAGCATGCCTGGATATGTAGTGCTGGGGAGTGAATCCAGGGCTTTGTGTGCTAAAAGACTCTGTCTTCCCAGCCCAGAACGCTTAAATTAAAGAATTAATTTCCATCTCCGTTTTCCTATCTGCCTTGCCTTGCCTTTTCTTTTCTCTCTCTTTTTTTCTGAGACAAGGTCTTACTTTCTTACTTTGTAGCCCTTGCTGGCCTAGAACTTACAGAGATCTGCCTGTTTTTTTCTCTTGAGTGCTGGCAGTAAAGGTGTGTGCCACCTAACACCCCTCACCCACCTCTTTTAAATTTTCAGATGAAGTTTCACTAAGTTGCTCAGACTGATGTTGAACTCAGTAAGGAGCAATCAGGCCTTGAACTTAGGAACCTTTATCTCAGCTTCCCCAGTAACTGACATCACAGTCCCGTGTCACTAGACCTCTGAGCTATGTATTTCTTTCCCTGTTGCTGAAACCCTGTACACTATATTTGTCAGGAGGTCGGAATGTTGCAGATATTTTTCTTTCAAACTTTAGCTTGTTCTGAGATTCATCATTAACTTTTAAGTGTTCCGAATATATCCTTTATATCAAAGATTTGTAAATATCTTTTCATATGAGCTGAATAGTTTGAGCAAATGGTATATATTTTTAACACAGGTGTTTCCTTAAAAACAGTAAATAAAACCATGGGGAAGAAAGTTTGGTGTGGAACTACTTTAATTTCCTCTGGAATATGGTCTGGCTCAGAAGTACTTCTTTCTGGTAGCTTACACTGTTTATTTTCTAAGAGGGGAAAGTAATTGAACTGGTCATTAAAACTAATTATTTATCTGCTCTTTTCCGGCTCTAAATAAATGGGAATGCTTTTGACCGACTAAGGCTGCTCCATTCTGTGACACTCACATTGTTTGTGGACTGTTGGAGGGCCTCTTTAGGGGGTAAATTTGCTTTTTCTGTGTTTGCCAGTAGTGATTCCTGTCTCGTACAGAACCTTGCATTTGGATTGTCTTCATCTTTAACTGGCCAGTGTTAAACATTCCAGGCCATTAGTAGTTTTTCCTGGTCTTTACTTCCCACCTCATAGTAGGGTTTCAAGTTTTAAAGCTGAAGATCCTGGTCTCTGAGATAGTCTAGTGTTTCTGTGCCTGAATGTGTTGGGCCTCTCAGGGCCTGCGTTCTCAGCGTTAACAAATAAGCTACAGTTCTCAGGAGACCAGTGGGGCTTGTTTGTTGATCCTGCATTCTTACCCAGGGGAAGGAGGCTTTGAGAATGTCCAAGGAAGGGTAAGTGTGTTTCCTCCACTTCCTCTGCTTTCTCTCTGCATAGAGACATGGTATCTGAGGAAACCGAAGATTAATAAGCAGCGCTGCCACTCTGCGTGTGGAGGTGGAGGCGGATCGAGCAAAACTCCACCAAAGCCTGGAGTGTATCAACACATACTGTACTGTAAAGTCAGTCCTGTACTGTGCTAAAGACAGCACCAAGTGCCCTGCTTTTCCTCCTATAGGACTCAGTTGTGGTTTCGTTTGTAACGATTAGAAGCAAACAGTGGTGGCCTACAAAGAACTGAGTGAAGTTTAAGATTTTAAAGACATTTAAAAATAAATTGTACCTTTAGAAAATGGGGTGAAAGATTGAAAAGCAGTTTCTGTTTCTGGACAGCCGAGGCAAAAATATTCCATTTGTAATGTAAAGTAGTTGTGTTAATTTTTATTTTTTTTATTCTCAGATGTTTGAAAGCCTTTGAGTTATTCAGTCTCCTTTTTGTTACCTTTGTAATGAGTTAATTAAGTGCCAAGTTAACTACCAGGTACTGCTGGCCATTTCATTTCTAGCCTTTCTTGGCAGCTGTTCCTTTGCTGGTTCTTTTGCTCTGTATGGAATTCTGAAGTGGCTCTAGGGTCTTGTACTCATGGTTTATTTAAATTGAATCATTTTTTTTTATTATGGCCAAAGTAAAATTAATTGATCCACTTTACTACTGTTCTCTTTGAAATTGCATTACTGAAGAAAGAGAAGAAGCAGGGTATAAATCGGTATTATATTTTGATGTTTTATGATATCACTTGAATCTTTAGGCTTTCATAGTTGTGTTTGTTTGTTGGTTTTACTTCCAGCACTGTTACCGATTGCATCTGATAAAGCATTTTTTGATGGGGATTATCACAGATGCTGGCACATTTGTCAGATCTGTCTGTACATGTGGTTATTTAGAAAACTCGTTTGTAGATTTAGGGTGAACTATATTTCTAAATAAAGTTAAAAATTAGGACAGGTAATTATTGCTTATTTTCCTCTGTGATAAACCCGATGTTAGAGAAAGTATAGATCGAAAGGATACCATAAAGGGTGGATACCATAAAGGGTGGATGGACACCATAAAGGGTAAGGTGGCCTTAGGTTTGTCTTTCTCAGCTGATAGGACAAAATCAATTATCTTTATTAGTTGTAGCTATTTTTAGAAATCAGTGAATAAATTTGTGCTTTGGAATGATTTTTTTAAAAAAAAAAAAAAACAAGTTTTCATGTAGCCCAGGCTGGATTGTAACTCATTTTGTACCTTAGGCTAGCCTTGAACTCTTAGTCCTCTTGCTCTACTTTCCAAGTGTTGGATTTGTGTATGCCAGTAGGACTTTGTTTAGAATCTTTACAGTCACTGTTTTTATCATTAATATTCATCAGTCTATTACTTTTTGACATCTCTGAAATATATCATGTGCCATAAAATGATGCGTCATAGAAGCAGGCCATATATTGGTACTGACCTCATAAGATTGTGATGGAGATGAAAATTTCCTGTTGCCTAGTGGTGTAAGGTCAGTGGTCAATGCACAATGCATTATTACTTGTGTTCTGTGGTAATTCTGGAATAAACAGATTGATTGTGCTGCCAGCCAGATAAAGTCCATATAATATGTATAGCATGTAATACTTGATTATCAATAGTGATGTTAGTACTCTATGGATTATTATTATATTTATTATATTTGTACATATAAATTATTATTTTAGAGTACACTTTTTCTACTTAGAGGTGGAGAAGTGGAGAGCCTGAGTGGACCCCATGTGGAAAAACCCGGAGTGGTAGTCCTCCCTGTGACCCCAGCCCAGGGGAGTGGTAGTGCACCCTGTTATTTTAACCCTGGGCTCAGAGACAAGTACATCTGTGGGGCTCACTGGCCAGCCAGCCTACCTCACTCAGAGAGTTCCAGAGTAGTGAGAGACCTTGTCTTGAAAAGAAAAAGAAGAAAAAGAGTAATTAGTAATTATACTCAGGGCTGGAGAGATGGCTCAGCAGTTAAGAGCACTGACTGCTGTTCTAAAGATCCTGAGTTCAAATCCTAACAACCACATGGTGGCTCACAATCATCCCTAACAAGATCTGACACCCTCCTCTGGAGTGTTTGAAGATAGCTACAATGCACTTATAATAAATAAATAAATAAATAAATAAATAAATAAATAAATAAATCTTTTTTTAAAAAAGGTAATTATACCCAAAGTTGTTCTTCTGGCTTCCCACAATTAAATGTACACACAAATATACACATAAACATACACAGAATGAGTTTGCTGTAAGAAGTAGTAACGCTGTGTTATTCTATTAGCAGCCTCTTTTTTGGAGCTCATATGAACTGCCCCTCTTGAGTACATTGGGTCCATGGGGAAGGATTGTTTTTTAGACAGAGTCTGTTATTTCAAGTTGGTTTCAAACTTGCTAGATAGGGGGATAACCTTGAACTTCTGATCCTCCTGCTTCTACCTCCCAACCGTTGGGGTTGGGATGACAATCATGTGACCACTGCACCCCATTTATACAGTGCTGGGGAGCAAACCCAGGATACCATGTGTGCTAGGTAAGCAACCTATTGACTGAGCTACACCTTTAGTCTTTTGTTTTGTTTTGTTTTTTTGTGTTTTTTTGTTTTGTTTTCAAGACAGGGTTTCTCTGTGTAGCCCTGGCTGTCCTGGAACTTATTCTGTAGATCAGGCTGGCCTAAAACTCAGAAATCTGCCTGCCTCTGCCTCCCAAGTGCTGGGATTAAAGGCATGTGCCACCACTGCCTGGCTATGCCTTCAGACTTGAGATGTTCCTTTTTAAACAAACTATACCCACATATAAGAACAGTGCAACATGAGTTATAGACCCAACTACATGTATGTCACCTGAAATAAGGAAAAGTATTTTCTTAGTTAAAAAACATAAAAGACTAAATAGATAAATTTGACTTCCTTAAAGCAAACAAAACCTTACTTTTTGAAAGATAATCACTAAGAAAACAAAATGGAAAGCTACAGAGTGTGAGAAAATATTCTTATATTTGTATCTGATAATATAGTGTGCTCATATAAACCTATATCCAAAATATATGAAAGCCTCTTAATACAAGACAGGTAACACATCTTAAAAATGGAGGAAAAAGGGGCTGGTGAGATGGCTCAGTGGGTAAGAGCACCCGACTGCTCTTCCGAAGGTGATAAGTTCAAATCCCAGCATCCACATGGTGGCTCACAACCATCCGTAACGAGATCTGACGCCCTCTTCTGGAGTGTCTGAAGACAGCTACAGTGTACTTACATATAATAAATAAAATAAATCTAAAAAAAAAATGGAGGAAAAAGCATTTGAGTAGGGAAGAAAAAAAAGACAAGAAATGCCAAATAAGCATGTGCAAAGATGCTTATTCATCAGGGACTCTGGGCAGGAACCACAATGAATGCCATTGCATACACATTAGAATGGCTAAAGCTAAAAATATGGATAGGAGGATTCCGTGTGTCCCAGGGCTGGAGCTGAGTGACAGAGTGCTTGGCTAGCCTGTGAGAAGCTCTGCTTTCCAGCCCTAACACAGTCAGTAACCCACAAAGTGCCACAGCTGGTACCTCATGCCAGCTAAGGGAAGAGCAAGTCCAGCGGTTGGCAGTAAGTTAAATATACCCTAGTAATTCCACTTTTAAATATTTGCCCAAGAAAAATGAAAACATGTGTCCTTGAAGATTTATATATGATGCTTCATCACAGCATTTAGAATAGTCCCAACCTGGAATCAACCCAAATTGGATGGATAAACAAATTGTGGAATATCTATACAATAAATAGGTTTTTCTTTTTTTTTTTTTTTTTTTTTTTTGGTTTTTCGAGACAGGGTTTCTCTGTATCGCTCTGGCCGTCCTGGAACTCACTCTGTAGACCAGGCTGGCCTCGAACTCAGAAATCCGCCTCCCTCTGCCTCCCGAGTTCTCTCTCAAATTGCTATAAAAGTTTCTAAGTAATAGAAGTTTCTGGGTGGTGTCCTGGATTAGTGAAATATGTTCGTGGTGAGAGCATTAGTCTGGGTATCCCGTTTCCATCAGCCCTGCCTCAGAGCAGTCAGCATCCAATGAGGACAGAGCAGTGCGAGATGATTTCTGGACAATTATGACCTTGCCAAGTTGTTGGCAGCAGGAATAGAGTGAAAGACATGGATTCTAAAGACATTTGGAAGTGTGAAGGAAGGCACATAGATAATTGGATGTGGCTTTAAGCTTGAGTGGGGAAAAATGCAGAGGCAGGAACAGGAACAGATTTGGGGAAAAAGTAGCTAGGTTTTTTTCATCAAAAAGTCTGCATTTATGCCCTGGTGGTGCTGGTAGCTCACTCACATCTTTGAATCCAGCACTTGAGTGGCAGAGGCAGGAGGCCAGCCTGGTCCACAAAGTGAGTTCCTGGACAGCCAGGACCAAACAGAGAATCATGTCTTGAAAAACAAACAAACAAACAAACAAACAAACAAACAATCTACACTAGAGCATGATTTTTTGTTTGTTTGTTTCCTGTTTTTGTCTCATTCTGTAGCCCAGGCAGTTATCTTGCCACAACCTAAGTGCTGACATTTGCAGACATCACACTAATTTATTATAACTCATAATTTGAGTTTACCTACTCAGATGCACTAGCAGATTGAATGCACCACCGCAGCTGCTTACAGTGAAAATAGACGCCCAAGAGCATTTTACAGTCAAGTCCGCTCTCTCCCTTGTTGCAGTAACTGTTGTTGGGCGCTTGGCCAGGAAACTGTGACTCCTAAGCAAAGGGAGGAGTTACAGATGCAGTTCCCCATTGCCAGAGAAATTCTATTCCAAATGGATTTGTGTGGAGCAACAGTGATATCCAATAACAAGTTAAATTAGACACAGAGGTGTTTTCTCCCTCTGTCTCAGAAGATACATGGTGTGGAGGGGGCCTGGCTCAGGCTAAACAGTCTTTTAGAAGTTAGGTTAACATTACACACACTAAAAAATTGTTTTAGGGATTTTAAGAAGAATCTTGTTATAAGACTTCAGAAACTACTTTACCCAGATAGTTTCAGTTTGCAAAACGGAAACCAGTGACAGATGAGGTAATTAATTCTGCTTTGACTTAGAGTCAGATCCAAACCAGTAGTGTGCTGTTTACAAAATTTCAAATATAGTAAGTTGCATGTTTATGTTAAATCTTAGACTCTTAGATCCCTATTCTTAAAGCACATTATAGTAATGGTTTTATTTCTTGCAGCTAATATCTGTACCTAAATGGAATTTCTTCAGGCTTTTTTTTGCCTTACTGCTGTGGGATTTGATAGTAAATATTGTTAAAGGTATTTTTACTGGAGTCTGTGTTTAGTTTTACAATGTTCCTGTGTATGTATCTAGAAATTGTTTCTCCTGTTAATCCTCAGATTGTTAGCTCTCAGTTTTTATTTATGGGAATTCTGGATGATAGTTGGATTTATGGTTCTGATTTATAACTGGATGCCTAGTTTAGCCATGACGTTTTGGGTGATAATTACAGGTTTTAAAGCATGCTTTTAATTTTTACAGATATGTTCATGCTCTTGAACATAGGTGAAATTATTCTACTAGTTAACAGTTTAGTAAGACCATAGTAAGCTGGCACAGGCAGATCTGCAGAAAGGTCCTGGTATTTGTAGAAAATTTTGATTTTCCCAAGTATGTAAATTTATTTGCTTTTAAATATGTGGGTCAGTGAGCTTGTTTTTCCGTTAATACCTTGTAGTTGACATAATATCTTACACTTCATTTAATTTGTAAACTCAGTGGGGAACGGCCATTAGTCTCAAGCTGAGAGATAAGTGTCTGTTGAAGTCTATCCTGAGATATGTGAGGTCAAGTTTAAATTTTCTCCTGTGCCAAAGGTTTCTCTTTCAGCATTGGATATTTAGTGTATTTGTAAAGCTTAGCATATACATGCAGTAACTGTGTTTGGCTTAGTTCTCTAAAACAGTTGTTCCTTTGGTTATTACAGCTTAGCTTACACAGCAAATTAGATTTCATTTCTGTATACCTCCTATGGTCATAGTTTAAGTTAGGGAAAGAACCTTTTCTACTGGGTCTATAGGTGAGATTTTCACATAAAGATCACAACAGAAATGAGGGCATGGGAGTGATGCTCTCTTAAGTTTAGGAGGTGATTCTATGATTTAGAGTACTTGCTTTGAATGAAAAGGAAAGGATATCTGATGGAAGTTTTTCATAAATGTATTTTTCCTAACTAAAATGTTTTATTAATATATTGTGTGTACGTGTTTGCATGCAAGTGTGTGTATGTGGGAACTCATGCCACCGCAGGCACTTGGAGAGGACAAAGGACAACTGAGCAAGTGAGCTCTCTTCTTTGGTGGCATTCCCAAGACTGAAGTCAGGTCGCCATGCTTGGCAGCAAGAGCTTTTACCCGCTTGCCAAATCTTATTTTCTCATCTTAAGAACATACAAAGTTTTGTAGCTCTGACTATTCACAAAGGATATTCTGTGATATTTGTCACAAAATGAGATGTGTATTGTAGCACACATCCAGTAAATATGTTGATGGAATAGATAATGTGATTAGTCAACTCAGAGAGGAGTGACGTGCAACTTGATGGATATCTAGCCATGATTATTTTGGCAAAAATAGATTTTCATATTCCTGAAATATGTTATTCCCAGCATTAGCAAGGGTGCCCTGCTCTTGCTGTCTTTTCAGAATGTGTCTGCTTTGAAAGATTTCCATGGCTATGCAGGTGCAGCCTTTTTTTTTTTTTTTTCTGACTAAAAAAGAGCTTTGCTTTGACACGTTTCTTCTATGTTAGTGTCTCCCCTGCTAATTCAGCTGCATCTAAAACAAGCTAACATCTTTCTTCTATCAAAATTGAAACTGCTTTTTAAAAAAATTACGTTGTTCTGTACCTATTTCTTAAGATATATGACGTGGAAGAACAATCTTCCTCATCTCATCGCTGCCTGTGTTCCCTGAGGATATTTTAGGCACATCAGCTGTTAAGGCTCTGAGCAAGGGTTCATCCAGTTGGCCCCCTTGCCTGTTGAAAAGCCTCAACCGTAGTAGTAGCTTTCAGTTTTTAGAGTTAGAACCATTATTTTGTGTCTTTCTCCTGTCTTGTTTCCAAAAGGATTTATGTAAGGGGATTGCAGTCATCAGGTAGATTTTGCTTTCAGTGAAAGAGCAGGATAAAACCTGAGAGGATCGCTGTGGTATTTGGAGCTAAGTACCCGTGTGTGTGTGTGTGTGTGTGTGTGTGTGTGTGTGTGTGTGTGTGTGTAGCAGTTGTTGCTTTGTGATGATTGCTTGATGTGCAAGCCTTGTGTTAGCTTTTCTAGCACCTCAAACTAGTAGAAACAAAGAACTAAAACAGAAAGGTTTGGGTAGGCACCACTTTTCCTCTAGGTTCTTTTGGTAGGTACCACTTTTCCTCTAGGTTCTTTTTCTTTCAGCTGACAATATTTTCTCTTTCCTTTCTCTTACTATGCTTAAGTCAAGATAATGATTTTCCAAAAACTAGGTTTTTTTAAAAAAAATTATTTACATTCCAGCCATTGCCCCACGCCCCCCCCCCCCCCCCCCCCCCCCCCCCCCCCCCCCCCCCCCCCCCCCCCCCCCCCCCCCCCCCCCCCCCCCCCCCCCCCCCCCCCCCCCCCCCCCGTTCCTTACTCCATTCCTCCTCCCCTTGCCTCTGAGAGGGTGCTCCCCTCCCACCTAGCCTCCCTTACCTTGGGCCTCAAGTCTCACAAGAGTTAGGTACATCTCCCACAGAAGCCACACCAGGCACTCCTGTGCTATCTATGTTCTGGGGGCCTCGGACCAGCCCATACATGCTGCCTGGTTGGTGGCTCAGTGTCTGGGAGCTCCCTGGGATCTGGTTAGTTAAGACTGCTGGTCTTCCTATGGGGCCACTCTCCCTTCAGCTTCTTCAAGCCATCCCCTAATTCAAGTAGAGGGGTCCTAACTTCAGTCCAATAGTTGTGTGTAAGTATCTGTGTCTGTCTCAGTCAGCTGCTGGTAGAGCCTCTCAGAGGACAGCCGTGCTAGGCTCTTGTCTCCAATCTCTTCTCCATTTTTGTCCCTGCAGTTCTTTTAGACAAGATCAGTTCTGGGTCAAAAATTTTGACTGTGGTTTAGTAACTCTGAGACCGAGTTTCTCTGTGTAAACTTGGTTGACCCGGAACTGACTATGTAGATCAGTGTGACTTGAAGTTCACGAGATCTGCCTGCTTGCTGAGTTAAAAGGTGTTTGCCACCACACCTGCCCCTTACCCCCCCACCCCCCCAGAGGAGTTTAAAGAGAGTATAAATATTTTATGTAACACTTCTTTCAGAATCTAACAGACTTACTGAGCTAACCTGTGTGTGGTAGCAGTGAAATCCATGAGATGCAAATGGTTTTCATAGAAAATGAATGATAGTGTTTCATCTTCAGTTGAATTATTTTAAGCAATTCTTTGGGAATGCGTTCTTTAAAACTGTCCATTTTATTATAATTTGTAACACAAAGAACTCTGTAAAGTTTTTAATGTGTGTGTGTGTGTGTGTGTGTGTGTGTGTGTGTGTGTGAGAGAGAGAGAGAGAGAGAGAGAGAGAGACAGACAGACAGACAGACACAGACAGAGACACAGACAGGGTCACTATGTAGTTGAGGATGACCTTGAACTTTTGCCCACGCTGCCTCCACCTTGGGTTATAGGTGTATGCTCCCATGCTTGGTTTTATGTAATGCTTGGAATTGAACCAAGGGCAGTTGTATATGCTAAGCTCCTTAGACCTTGGAAGGTTTTTTTTTTTTTGGTTTTTTTTCGAGACAGGGTTTCTCTGTATAGCCCTGGCTGTCCTGGAACTCACTCTGTAGACCAGACTGGCCTTGAACTCAGAAATCCACCTGCCTCTGCCTCCCTAGTGCTGGGATTAAAGGCGTGCGCCACCACCGCCCGGCTCTTTTTTTTATTAATTGTAGACGGGGCTGCACCCTGTATGGCCCAGCATGACTTGAACATGAGGTTGGCCTGCTTCAGCCTGCTCAGTGCTCCTTCACACCTGTCTTCCCGTATTATTTGTTTATTTGCTTGGGCTTTTGTTTACTTTTGAGACAGGGTCTATTTGTGTAGCTCAGACTGGCCTGGAACTCATGTAGCCCAGGCTGGCTTGTGATTTGTGATTCTCCTGCCTTAGACTCCCCACTGCTGGGATTACAGGAACGTGCAGTCACATCTAGCTTTATTGCAGTTTGGCTTTGAATTCCTGGCTTTGAATTTGCTACTCCTGCCTTAGCCAGCCTCTTCATTACTTCAATGTGGGCCTACCTTACCACTGGACCAAGCTGTCCAGTCGTCTCCTCCTGAATGGAAGCAGACAAATAGCAGAAAAGAAAACCCAGTTGAAAAAAATTAGGCAATTTATGTCTTAGGAAGACATGTAAATTGCTAACAGATACATGAAAAAGTATTTAAAAATCACAGATCATCTACTAAGGTTCAAATTGATATCACAATTAGATATACAGAAGTTTGGCATAAATTGTTATATCCACAGTGAAAAATGGCACCAAGTTTCCCAAAGAAATCAAAGTAATAAAAGTACCAAAAGAAATTGAGATCACCCACCTTGTCCACTGCTCTCCGGTGTTTATTGCATTGTTATTAATCACAACATTCATCCATAGATGTAGGGTAAATTTGAACTCTCTAAACACATCAGAGGAATATTATTTAGCTTTCAAAGGAAGATTCTACCATTTGCAACCACTTACATGAGCTTAGATGACATTGTACTGAGTGAATATATCAAATACAGGAATATACTGTATAGTATCATTGGCATTTGAAACTTAAGAAAAAAAGTTAAATTCATAGCTATGGAGAGTACACTCGTTGTGTGTGTGAGATACATAACTACAGTTATCTAGGAGCCATTTGTCCAAGGCTTGTCAGTACAGTGTGAGCACAGGTGATAGTGAGCTGGTATATTAGAAAGGCAAAGGAGGGAGGGAGGCTTAACTGCATGGCGTGTTTAAGTTGCTTGGTCGCTAGTACAGTAGTATCTGTGTATTTAATATCAATTCATCATGTTAAACACTGTAAATACGTACAATAATATAATGTCAGTTGGGAAAATAAAATAAATGACAGTATAAAAAATAGTAAAATAGCTTCATTAAACTTTAATGTTGATCAAGATATGATTTTTTTTTTTATTCTTTTATAGGGTGTTTGTGAACCGAAGTTTAGCCATGGAAAAAATAAAGTGTTTTGGTTTTGATATGGATTATACCCTTGCTGGTAAGTAATGACTTTTGAATTCTTAAGAACTGCTGATCTTGATGCAACAATGGGTCCATAGGAAGTTCAGTGGTTACGTGTTCATGGACTTATTTATTTGGCTGCAAGAAGCTCTTGTCCGGTTGTTTTTCCTTTGAGATTGTGAACATTGAGTTACCCAGTATTCTTGAGAGTTGGTTCCTAAGCTTGTACAGATAATTAGAAAAAGTCATAATGTACTTTAAAATTCTTGTAAAAACCCTTTTTACTAAAATTATTATAGATTAATGAATACATTAATGTGTGTACTTGGGCATTTTGGCTCTAATTCTTTTAAGCTGTTTTTCAAAAATAGAAAATAACTTTTTCTGAGCAGGTGTCACACTATGCTCTAAGCTGGCTTGGAACTCATGCAGGCTGACCTGGAATTCACTCATGCAGTCTGGCCTGGAACTCACTCATGCAGGCTGGCCTGGAACTCACTCATGCAGGCTGGTCTGGAACTCAATCATGCAGGCTGGCCTGGAACTCACTCATGCAGGCTGGCCTGGAACTCACTCATGCTGGCTGTCTTGGAACTTGCATGGATCTGCTTCCCAAATGCTAGGATAATAGGCATGTGTCAAAGTACCCAGCTTAAAGATGAATTTTTGGAATTCCCACTCTGCCATAAAGTAAATTATTAAAGCTGTAAATAGTTTATTCTTATGGGTTGGGAGGGTGTAAGTGCTTGGATTTCAGGCATGAGCCACCACACTCATCAAGCTTGTTTGCTTTTTACCCGCAAACGTTTTCATGGTTGCTCACTGTGGTGCTAGGAGTCAAGCCTGGAACCTTGATCATGCCAGGCAAATGCGTTACTACTGAGCTATAGCCCCAGTTTTATAATGGTTTACTCTTTTCTAAAAGAAGATTTACTTTTAATTGTGTGTACATGTGTGTGTGTGTGTGGGTATTATCTGTATGGGTGTATGAATGTAGGTGGCCACCAGAAGAGGGCATCAGACCCCAGAGCTGGAGTTGGTAATGGTGGTAAAGCTCCTGCATGGCCACTGGGAACAGAATTCAGGCTCAGTTAGCTCCCTAGCCCATTGGTACTTTATTTGAGGACTGATAGGACATGTGTTCAGTTCATTTTCTATATAAAAGACTTTGTTTAGATTAGAGGTGTTAGCTTTGCTCCTTGTTACAGACTCCTTGAAAGCCCAGCATTGTGCTCTTTCTTCCCTTCTGTCTCTGAGATAGAGTTGAAATAGCCAATGTGTCAATCTATAGCATATCTATCTCTTCAGAACTGAAAACACTGGCAGCATTGTCAGGGTGCCTGTAACTTAAGAGTAGTAGGTTTGAGTGATGACGGTGAGCACATGTGCTACACATACAGCTCCAATTACAGTACTCTGGAAAAAAGATTCCATAAATTCTTTTAAAAAGTTGTCTTTAGCTAGATGTGGCAGTGTGAACTGGTAGCCTCTGCACTTAGGGAGCTAAAGCTGAAGGATTGTTTTTCCGAGGTTTGAGATCATCCTGGGCAGGTATAGCCAGGTCCTTCTTTTAAAAACAAGTTAAATACACAAAACTTTAAAATGTAAAAGTTACTTCCTGAATGGTTGTCATGAAAAGTAACTGAGTAACTTTTGACATTGTAAAACACAAAATCAAGACAAACAAAAACTCGAATCTTTGAAGTTAGGAGACTTTTCATTAGAAGATGTGCTTTGTGACACAGTGATAAAATAAAGAGGAGTGTGTTCATGTTTAAGATTTGAGTGTGTGGGAGAAATGCTCTTGGTGTGTATATATGTCCATATTTATTATTTATTTATTTTTGAGACAGGGTGAGTCTTGCTATCTGTCTTGGCTGGTCTTGAGTTTATTATCTTCCCTCAGCCTTCTCAGTGCTGGGATTACAGGTATGTGCTGGCATACTTGGTCTGAGTTTATATTCTTTAAGAGCCATTCCCTGTACAATTCTGACACTGGCAAATCCCTTCAGAGCATTAAATTCCTTGTTTACGTGTATGGGTATTTTGCCTACATATATGTCTCTACACAACATGGGTGCCTGGTGTGTAGGGAGGCTAGAAGGTGTTGAGTTCCCTGGAACTAGAGTTAGCATACCACATGGCCCCTAGAACTCCAACCTGGTGTCTCTGGAAGAGCAGCAAGTGCTCTTAACCTCTCTCTATCTATTGTCTCTGAGCCATTTGTTTGCTTTTAGAGAGTTTCTTACTGTATATCCTACACCTTAGTACATTGAGAATCATTAGCTTGTAGCTTTGGGTAATCTGTTACTTTGGCTTGTCAGTGTTTCAAGAGTAAGAGTTTTCCTTTTCTCATCTATATTCTATGTTTAGTTAAAAAATGTATTATATGGTAGCTGCTAAATAAATACTAACTTTGGATGCATGTGTTCTAGTCTGTTAGAATCCTCTAATCTAATGGTTTTCAACCTGTAGGTCACAACCCCTTTGGAGGCTGTATGTGAGATATCATGCATATCAGATTTACATTTTGATTCATAACAGCAGCAAAATTATAGTTATGAAGTAGCAACAAAATAATTCTGTGGTTGAGGTCACTACAACATGAGGAGCTGTATTAAACTGCATTAGGAAGGCTGAGAACCGCTGTTCTTTCTAGTCTGTTTGAATCCTCAACTGTTCTTTTTTACAACTTTTCTAATAAGATGACTCCTTTATGTTACTATAGGAATTAGTGAAAATCAAACCACAAACAACACAAAAGCCCCACCAGTACAGACGGCGCTGTGGGGATGGCTTCAGTCAGTACAGAGCATTCAGTGCAAGCCTGAGGACCTGAGCTTCCATCTCCATAACCACACATAAAAATGTTGAACATAACTGTTGGGTCCATGGGGCTCACTGGTCAGCCATCTTTGCTGAATAGCTCCAGGCCATTTGAGATCTTGTCATACAGAGCAAGGTAGATGGTTCTTGTGCACCATGCTGCTCTCTCAGGGCCAGCCTGCAGATGCAGCCCCTCCATGCTCCAGGTTGCTGGCAGGTAGTCCTTGGAGCCTTGTTTTCATGGCAAGTAAGTGTGGCACTCAGTGTGGACCCTGCGTATAGATGTCTGACATCTTTGATGAACCTCAAGGCTGTGAAGATTCACAGAAAAACACTTCTTCCAGGTAGAATCCAGGATAAAAGGGAAAAGAACAGACCATCTTGGAAATGATGAAATTCAATAACAGGCCAGAAGAATCCAAATAAAAGTCAAAAGAATTGCCTTTGTCACCATATAAGGAAAACTATGAAAAGACATAAAGGATGTTGGAGGTGAATCTCTCAGCAAAAATACCAGTTTCTTATTTCAAACTAAAGAGAAGCAAAGAGTGCACAAACATTGGGTCAGTTTTCTCCCATATCAAGTGTAGACTCTGCATAGCCGGGAGAAGCCTCACCGTAGCCATCGTGGCAGCTCCTCAGAGGCTTCAGAGTGATAGGGAGACTCTTGACATTGATGACATTAGATGCCACATTGAATAAATAAGAGTTACACACACTCAGGTACTTTTGAGAGATGGGGTGGGAGGATCTGATGTTAGAATACAAAAGGCAAGAACAGGATGACTCAGAAATCCTTTTTTAAAAGTTGTAGATGTGAGCCAGTCCTTTTTTTTTTTTTTTTTTTTTTTCCTTGTTCCAGTCAACCCTGCTTGCTCTGGCCTTTCCCACTCGCTCTGGTCGGCTCCACTCACTCCGGCCGGCCCCGCTCGGTCCCACTTGCTCAGTCCCTGCTCTCTCCGGTCCAAGGATTCATTTATTATTATTCATAAGTACACTATAGCTGACTTCAGATGCACCAGAGGAGGGCGTCAGATCTCATTATGGGTGGTTGTAAGCCACCATGTGGTTGCTGGGATTTGAACTCATCACCTTTGGAAGAGCAGTCGGGTGCTCTTACCCGCTGAGCCATCTTACCAGCTTCCGTGAGCCAGTCTTATAGACTGACCTTCAGCTGACCAGTATGCCTGTTATAAATTATCTACCCAGAGACCAGTCTATTTGATGAGATAAACCATCGAGCATCAAAGCAAGCAGGCTAAACTTAGAATTAATATGAATGACTCTAACTATGGCAGAGCCCAGTTCAACTTCAGTTGAGGGAAAAGAGAAAGATGTTATAAGTGTTGCCTACAGAAATATGAAGATCTTGAAACTGGGAAATTAAAATTTGTACTTGGGATTGGTATGTTTTAAAAACCTTAATGCTTTTATGCTTACATCTTACCTTACTATTCTAATTGTAGTTTACAACATAGTTATAAATACTATATTCTATGATAGTGCCTCCCACCCCTGAGGTAGAACCTTCAGGATCCACCTAAAAGGTCAGGTGTAACTCCAGCTCTTTGGGGGATTGGGTTGGAGGTAGGGGAACAGATCTTCTCTGTTTTGTGTGTGTGCAGTGGAAGTACCCCCAATAATAACAATTAAACAAGAAATAAAGTGGAGATGAAGACATGTAATATTCCTCTGACCTCCACATGTGTATCATTTGCACACATGTACACATCAGCACACATGCGTACATCACACACACACACACACACACACACACACACACACACACCTCAAATATAAGTAAAATTTAAAAATAAATAAAAACAAAGAGAGTAGATGGTTCTTGAGGAACAACACCCAAGATTGACTACTGAACTCCACAAATATGTACACACACATTTGCATAGCACACACCTGTACTTCAACCTGCTTATTCTCATGACCTATATATACATGAGCATACATATACAAAGACAGACAGACTGACTGACTGCTAGGGTTTTTATTGGGATTAGGGGATTTATTGGGATTAGATGTATTGAGTATGTTTAATCCATTTGCATGTTGCATCTTTCCATTTGCCTAATCTTTATAGTATTTCTAAATGGTTTATGCCTTTTAAAATAGACTTATTTTATATCTTACTGTATGTGTGCCTGGTATCGGGGGAGCTTACAAAAGGATGTCAGATCCCCTAAAGCTGGAAGTACAGGTAGTTGTGAGCTCTCATGTAGTACAGGGAACTCTGCGGGAGTGGCTAGTGCTCTTAACAACCTCTAAGTCATCTCTCCAGCCATGGTTTGTGACTTTTGATATAATTATATTTCTAATTTGTAAAGCATCTTAAATTGTAGATCATTTATATATTTTGTTATTGATTTGTTTTGAGACAGGGTCTATTACTGTATCAGCCCTTGCTGATGAGTCTAGAACTCTCTCTGTAGGCCCAGCTGACCTTAAACTCAGAAATTATCTGTCTCTGCCTTCTAAGTGCTGGGAATAAGGACATGTTTTATCACACCAGCACAGATATTATTTTAAAATTTCATCTTCTGGATTTTGTTGGCATTTAGAATATACTTTTCTATATGACCTTGCCCAATCAATAAACATTTGATTTTCTATTAGGAAGTAAAGGGAAAAAAACAAAGTTATTAATTTTTTCTAAAAGATTAGTTATAAATTATATAATGAGTTCCAGGACAGCCAGAGCCTACATAGTGAGACCCTGTCTTCAAAAGAAAAGCAACAACAAAACCTATGAAAATTATTGTTTCTAATTTGATCCATTTTGGAAGCCATCTTGATTTTTGAAATTTTCTATTCTTTTTTTCCCCAATGTGGAAGTATGAAGGTTTTCTTGGTTTTGTTTCGGTGTCACCTTCTAAGGCTTAGACTCTGTGATTGACAGGAAGTTAGACTCTCTGCAGACCCATATCCCCAGCTTCATTAGGTTCTGAGCTGTGTGCATGAGTGATAATTTACCTGCACCATTAGAGCAGACAGACACTGTGGCTAGTGCTCAGTCCCCATCACAGACAAGAGCTAACACTTGGAAACTATGTACCTGACTAGGAAATAGGCTTTTATGAGCAGTGCACCTTTTAACCATAACTCACTGGGCTAGGAGTCACTACTAACATTACAAAAAAAGCCAAATCAAAAGATAAGACTTTTATATATAATAAAAGGAAGAAGAACTATCTTTAAATTCATGGCCAATGCCTCATCTAACAAAAGACAGGTTAGCAAGGAAAAACATTATTTTGTTTATATGACATGGGACCTTCTAAGGAAATGAAGATCCAGAGAAATGAGAGAACTTGTGTTTTTATGCTCAGATCTGTGACAAAGTAGAGACAGTCATGGGGAAATGTGATTGGCAAGGATGTGTTCAGATCCTTCCTGTTTCTTTAAAGAGAAGGGTATTCCTTCCTTCTCACCAGGGAGCACACTTGTAAAATCAGGGGCTTAGGAAACTTTTTAGACAGACTTGCTACATAGCCTTTACTGGCCTGGTACTTACTGTATTGCCCAGACTAACCTTGAATTCATGGATGTCCTCCTGCCTCAGCCTCCTGATTGTACCACCACACCTGCCTGACAACTGAGTTTTAAAATTCATAGGTGGAATTTAAGCCTAGATCAGTTTCAATTTTTTAAATATGATCTGAGTTTTTAAGATAACAAAAATTGTCCAGTAATTTCTAGATATCAATTTATCTGGCATCAGTGGGAGGGGAGGCCCTTGATCCCGTGAAGGCTTGATGCCTCAGTATAGGGGAGTGCTAGGGTGGTGAGGCGGGAGTGGGGGAGTAGGTAGGAGAGTATCCTCATAGAGGCAGGAGAAGGGAGGGATGGGTTAGGGGGTTTGCATAGGGGAAACTGGGAAAGGGGATAACATTTGAAATGTAAATAAATAAAATAGCCAATTAAAAAAAAGGTACAAAACAAAATAACCCAACAACAACCAAACCATAAACTTTGTTTTCTGGGTTTTGATATTGGGACCCCTCCAAATGAAAATCTTGCTTAAAACAAAAATACCTTTTCTTCACCATTTGAATTGTAGCTCTCTGTTTAGCATATTGCTAGTATTATAGTTTGTTTGTTTGTTTGTTTGTTTGTTTCTAAGGGAGTATGTGTAGATTTGTAGTGCTAGAGAGTGAACCCAGGGATTTGTGTCTGTCACATAAACATTCTACCTCTTAGCTATGGCCCTAGGTCATCTTTGTTTTTTAATGTTTTTAATTAAAATAGAATTACATAACTTTCCCCCTTCCAGTACTTCCCCCCAAACTGCTCCCATGTGTAACCCTCATTTTCAAGTAGATTGCCTCTTTTTTCTTTATTACTGCTATAGGAAGTATGTACTTATATATGCATGTGTATGCACAAATACATAAATGTAACCTAAATCTGTGTTGATGAGTATGTGGTTTCAGGACTGACTACTCTGCATTGGACAACTACGGCTATCCTAACAGTCACTGTGGCTCTTTGTCTAGGATAGGACCCCAACAACTTCCCCTTGCAAATTAAGATCCCCGTTGATGTTGCCGCTGTTTAGGCTTTGTTTTGCCACCATTCTAGAAAAAACTGACTGCAGACTTTGTGGTATTCTAGCACTTAAGTTTTTCTGCCCTCTCACCTTTAATGTTCCCTGAGCTACAGATGCAGTAGCTGTGATGTAGTTGTATCCATCTCATAGGCGGCTCGAGACCCATTGATCTCTACGTTATATCTGGTTGTAGTTTTTCTGTGATGGTCTTCATTTGTTATAAAGAGAGGCTTCTTTGATGAGGAATAGTAGGTAGGTACACTTATCTCTAGGTATAAGGGTAACACTTAGAATATAGTAAGGAATTATGCTAGTCTATCAAAGTGGTGGTATTAGATTCTTTTCTAATGTCCGTGACTTCAGTAGCCCTGGGAAGCTGGCTAGGTTTTCCATTCCAGGTATGATTTTTCTTCCTGTTGAATGGGCTTTAAGCCCAGTTAGTCAGCAGTTGGTTACCACTGATATGTGAATGACCCTTACTGACTTTACAGATACCTAGCCATGCTGGTGTTTGTTTTTCTGGTACCAGTGAAAAAAGGTTCTCAGATCAGATCCAGCTTGAATCATTGAGTCTTGTGTCCTTGGTGTTGACTGTCTTCAGCAATAGAGACCCCTGAGAGGCAGCCAAGGCATCAGTGCCTGCTGTTGCTTTGAGAATCACTTGGGACTACCCAGACCAACAATTCAAAAGGACAGTTTTTCCTACCTGGTATTGAGAGTTTGTTATTCTATGGTTCTTGTGAGTAACATTATATTTAATGAATTTTGATCATACCCACCCTATAACTTCTAACTCTTCTAGATTTCCAATATTCACCTCCCCATTTTTTTCGTTTTTTAAAAAGCTCAGTGGCCGGGCGTGGTGGCGCACGCCTTTAATCCCAGCACTCGGGAGGCAGAGGCAGGTGGATTTCTGAGTTCGAGGCCAGCCTGGTCTACAAAGTGAGTTCCAGGACAGCCAGGACTACACAGAGAAACCCTGTCTCGAAAAAAAAAAAAAAAAAAAAGCTCAGTGAATTTAAGTTGTGCTGCCCAATTATTCACAAGTATGAAACCATCTATGGTACTGTGGTTGACCTCTTGAGGGCTACACTGGATTTCTGAGTTCGAGGCCAGCCTGGTCTACAAAGTGAGTTCCAGGACAGGCAGGGCACACAGAGAAACCCTGTCTCGAAAAACCAACCAACCAACCAACCAACCAAACAAACAAAAAAACCTGAATGTCTCTATCCTAGAGACCATTAACAGCCAATAGTTTCTCAGAATAGGGGCTAGTGAGCCCAACTCCTGTGTGCTAGAATGGTGGCTTCTTAGTCTAATTTAATTTTTAGAAATAATGTTAAAGGAATAAAGTCTTACTATATAGCTTATAAATTAAATTGTGTGTGTTTTCTCAATTAGAAAAATCTTAGGGAGGGGCTGGAGAGATGGCTTGGTGGTAAGAGCACTGGTTGCTCTTCCAGAGATCCTGGGTTCAATTCCCAGTACCCACATGGCAGCTCAAAACTGTCTATAACTCCAGTTCCAAATGATTAAACATCCTCACAGAGACATACATTCAGGCAAAATGTTAATGCTCATGAAATAAAAATAAAGTTATTAAAAAAAATCTTGGGGCTGGCTCAGTGGGTAAGAGCTCCGACTGCTCTTCCAAAAGTCCTGAGTTCAAATCCCAGCAACCACATGTTGGCTCACAACCATTTGTAACAAGATCTGACGCCCTCTTCTGGAGTGTCTGAAGACAGCTACAGTGTACTTACACACACACACACACACACACACACACACACACACACATATATATACGACATATATATATATATGTATATATATATATTTTTTTTTTGGTTTTTCGAGACAGGGTTTCTCTATGTAGCCCTGGCTGTCCTGACACTCACTTTGTAGACCAGGCTGGCCTCGAACTCAGAAATCCGCCTGCCTCTGCCTCCCAAGTGCTGGGATTAAAGGCATGCACCACCACACCCAGCTCATTCATATATATATATGTATGTGTGTGTATATATATATATATATATTTTTTTTTTTCCTTAAGGCTTAGCTAGTGTGTTACTGGGAAGAGGCACCATGACTAGGCAAGTCTTATGAAAGCAAGTATTTTATTGAGCTCTTGCTTACAGTTTCAATTCATTATCATCATGACAGGGAGCATGGCAACCTGTAGGCAGGCACTGGAACAGCAGCTGAGAGCTACATCCTGACCCACAGGCAGAGAGTGAGCCTGGGCCTGACAAGGGCTTTTGAAACTTGAGCCCACCCCAGTGACACACTTCCTCTATCAAGGCCACGCCTCCTAATCCTGTCTAATAGTGCTCCTCCCTGGTGACCAAGCATTTACACGTAAGCCTGTGGGGCTGCTCTCTTTCGACTACAGCTAGAGATGACATCTGAGTTACTTATTGCTCTGGTCTGTTTCTGTGCCTTGTCACTAAACTACTATAGGTGAAATCCAGTTATCTCAAACCTAAGTACTTTGAAGAGAAGCATCAGCATAAAGCTATTAAAGAGTGCTAGAGTAGAAATTAAGAAAAACTATCCTCCTGCTAGCGGAGCATCTCAGGACTTCTGGTTATTGGCTTGGGAAATACTCAGCAGATGTGCTCTGGTTTCATGTTATTGTTCCTGGAGTGGACTCAACTTTCTTGACATTTAAGTAAACTTTTTTTTGTGTGTGTGTGGTGTGTTAACTTGGAGTAGAGTTTCTGTCAGCAGTTCTGTATCCTCGCCACACTCACCGCAGTCGAGGCATTTCAAGTGAGGAGAAAAACCATCTAAAGGAGAATTATGCAGAGTTGCCATGCTGATCTACAGATATCTCGAGTCACAGTACTTTCCTCCCCTTTCTAGTGCTAATTCATAAAACTTGGTGTTTTTGACCTTTGTTGTTGTGAGGAGACAACAACAGGCGCAGAGTGTTTTGTGCCCGCAGTCTTACGAAGGAATCCGATTCAGGAGAAATGATTGTCACTCCATCCAGGCGACTGCACCATGGCTCTTGATTTCTTAAAGCTTCTGGGATATTTCATGGTTTCTAAACTCACTTCCATCTTTATATCCAACTTGTTATGTACCTGAGTTTTAGTTACTTAAGACTCTTTGAAGGAGGTAATAAGAATATTTCAAAATATAGGAAAACTTTATGAAGCTAGAGCTGCTTACATTTGTTCTCTTTACTTTTNGACTGCACCATGGCTCTTGATTTCTTAAAGCTTCTGGGATATTTCATGGTTTCTAAACTCACTTCCATCTTTATATCCAACTTGTTATGTACCTGAGTTTTAGTTACTTAAGACTCTTTGAAGGAGGTAATAAGAATATTTCAAAATATAGGAAAACTTTATGAAGCTAGAGCTGCTTACATTTGTTCTCTTTACTTTTCCTCTTCGTACCTAAAAAATTTCCACCTGTCTTGATTACATAGGTCTATAAAATAGAAATACAAATAATTTGCTGATTATAAATAATAAAAATTAGTTTAAAATACTTCTTTGGTATACATTTATTAAAGACAAAGGCAAGTTTGTATAGCTATTGAGATACATATTTGTTTGTAACTTTTACACAAAAGAACTAAGTCTTGCCAGAATGTCTATGGGGTCCCACACTGTTGTCTTTGCTGGCCTGGAACCTGTTATATAGACCAGGCTAGCCCTAAAACTCATAGAGATCTGCCTGCATCTCCATTGGTGGTGCCGGGGTTAAAGGCATATGCCATATCTGGCCTTGGCCAAATATTTAATGCTGTAATATACAGTAATATTGGATAGTTTGATTTTGTAATCATCCATGCTGAGAACACTGATTCATATAAATATATAGTATAAAGTGGCAGAAGTATGTTTAGGATAATTTCAGAAATTGGAAATTCTTCCCTAATCTCAAGTCAAAATCCATTTAACATTTTATCTATCTATCTAGATATCTATTTTTAAGATTTATTTGCTTTTATGTATATTGATGGTCTTGTCTACAAATATGTCTTTCTGTCTGTGTGAGGGTGCCAGATCCTATGGAACTGGAGTTACAGACAGTTGTGAGCCACCATGAAGGTTCTGGAAATGAAACCCCAGTCCTCTGGAAGAGCAGCCAGTGTTCTTAACTGCTGAGCCATCACTCCAGCTCTGCATTTAACATTTTAAAGGTGAACCAAGTCAGCAATAGTAGTTAAAATAAAAATCCTAACTGTATCCATCTAGCGTTTGATATGAACATACTAAGAAATTATGGTATGAATATATTTTAAGTATTTGTGTAATCAAACCATTATATTTCTAAAAGAACAAAAAAGTTTATATACCGTAAAACCACTAACTCATAGATCGCGTATAATAGTCTCATGTTTAAGCCTGTCTGTGGTGTGACATGCACATGGAAAGTGCCATGTGTTTTTAACAGGTATGCAGGGAAGTCCTGCCATGCAGTATAGATGACCACTGCCTAAAGTGCTTCAGATGCGTCATCACAGTTGATTCTCAATGGACTTTTGGCCATTGTGCATTCAGAACCTCAAGTATTGCTAAAGTTTTCTAGTCCCACATCCAGTTCAATCACAGACGAGTCAAAATCCTTGCTTAGAAGTTGTGGCTTGGGCTGGTGAGATGGCTCAGTGGGTAAGAGCACCCAACTGCTCTTCCAAAGGTGATGAGTTCAAATCCCAGCAACCACATGGTGGCTTACAACCACCCATAATGAGATCTGACGCCCTCCTCTGGTGCGTCTGAAGTCAGCTAAAGTGTACTTATGAAGAAGAATAATAAAAAATGAATCCTTGGACCTGAGAGACCAACCAGAGCGAGCGGGGCTGTCCTGAGCGAGCGGGGCTGTCCTGAGCGAGCGGGGCTGTCCTGAGCGAGCGGGGCTGTCCAGAGCGAGAGGGGCTGTCTGGAGCAAGCGGAGCCGAACGGGGACGGCTGGAGCAAGCGGGGACGACCGGAGCAAGCCGAGCCGGGATGGCCGGAGTGAGCGGGGACGACCGGAGCCGACCAGAGCAAGCGGAGCCAATTGGAGCGAGCAGGGCTGTACTGGGGGGGGGGCGGCCGGAGGGGGGCCGGCGGGAGTGAGCGGGGTCGAGCGGAGCTTGTGGGTTGACCGGAACAAGGGAAAAAAAAAAGAAGTTGTTGCATGCACCTCCTTCAGCTAGCAGACTGCGACTGGCTCAAAGAATATGAGTTTAATGTATGATTAATTGGGTTACATTTTAAAACTGAAAGATTAGAGAAAAACATCTAGGTTGTCAGTAGTTGATCTTTATTCTGTCAAGCAAGTCAGCTGTAGTTGAATAGTGACTTTTTCATTCAGGCAAGATTGGAGTCCATCCTTAAGAACTTCACATGGTTGAGTTCACGTTTCCTGACCATGACAGTAGGTGTGTAGAGATGTTACAGAGTCAGAATCTCAGGGCTGTTGTCTGGGAAGTGTTAGCAAAACCAGTTGCCTGCATCAGCCTGATTAAAGCATACATAGATTTAGACAGACAGTTCCTAGACCGAGGTAATTGGCATCTTTTCTGCCCAGTCTATACCTTTTAAACTTATGTCATCTTCTGAAACTTAAGAATACCTAATTTTGTGTCCTTGTAGTATAGCATGAGCTCTGAGTGCCTTCAGGATAAAGACTATTAGTTTTTTGGGGGAAAAATGCATTGGTTTTTAAATATCTCAGAAATGTTTCAGTTTTGATGTTCAGTTGGGGTTTGTTTGTTTTTGTCTTAAATAGTACTGAAGATACAAAGTCCTGATAAGTGTGTAGATATTCTCAGAGGAAAATTTTCAATTAAGTTATTATATTTCCCTATATTTTACAGTAAACATTCCTTTATCTATTCATTCATTTTATATCTTGATCGAAGCCCTCCTTTTTCCACTCTTCTCATCCCTGTTCTCTTCCCTCTCCCTCTCCCCTTCTCAGAGAAGGCCTCCCACCCCAACGAACCTGCCCTGGCACATCAAGTCTCATCAGGAATGATATTATCTTCTTCTACTGAGGCCAGACAAGGCACCCCAGCTTGGCAAAGGGATCCAAAGACAGACAACAGAGTCGAGTCAGAGGCAGTCCCTGCTCTGATTGTTAGGAGACTTACATGGGGACCGAGCTGCACATCTGCTGCATTGTGTAGGGGCCTAGGTCCAGTCCATGAATGCTCTTTGGTGTTTTAGTCTATATGAATCCCCATGGGCCCAGGTTATTTATCTCTTTAGGTCGTCTGGTATCCTTAACCCCTCCGGCTCCCTTGGTCCTACCACCACCAACTCTTCCCATAAGATTCCCTGAGCTCTACCTAATGTTTGGCTATGGTCTTTGCATCTGTTTCCATCAGCTGCTAGCTGAAGCCTCCCAGTTGGCAGTGTGCTAGGCTCCTGTCTGCAAGCATAGCAGAGTATCATTAGTAGTGTCAGGGGTTGGCACTCTCCCATGGGGTGGGTCTCAAGTTGGGCCGGTCATTGGTTGGACATTTTCTCAATCTCTGTTCTGCCTTTATCCCTACACATCTTGTAGGCAGGGCAGATTTTGGATCAAAGGTTTTATGGGTAGGTTGGTGCCCCCTCCCTCCACTGGAAGCTACAGATGTTAGTCACTTCGGGCTTCATATCCTCCCAGGAGTTCCCCCTCCCCAGGTCTCTTGCTTGTCCCAGGAATGTCCCCCCTACCAATTTCTCTTCTCATTTTCAGTCCTCTCATCCCCCTGTCCCCTGCTCTCTTCACACCTGATCCCTGCCTTCATTCCCTTCCCCACTCCCTCTCCCACCTAGTTCCCTCTCCATTCACTTATTTATTTATATATTTATTTATTATTAGATAATTTCTTTATTTACATTTCAAGTGTTATCCCATAAGTCCCCTATGCCCTCCCCCGCCCTGCTCCCCTCTCCATTCACTTCTGATGTCTATTTTTTTTTAAAGATTTATTTTTATTTATTATACGTAAGTACACTGTAGCTGTCTTCAGGCATTCCAGAAGAGGGCACCAGATCTCATTAAGGATGGTTGTGAGCCACCATGTGGTTGCTGGGATTTGAACTTATCACCTTCGGAAGAGCAATCGGGTGCTCTTACCTGCTGAGCCATCTCACCAACCCCCTGATGTCTATTTTATTTGCCCTTCTGAGTGAGATTCAAACATCCTCCCTTGAGACCTCCTTATTACCTAGTTTCTTTGGAATTGTAGCATGGTTATTCTGTACTTTAGAGCCAATACCACTTATAAGTGAGTACATACCATACACATCTTTCTGAGTCTGGGTTACCTCACTCAGGATATTTTCTAGTTCCATCCATTTGCCTGCAAATTTCATGATGTCCTTGTTTTTATTTTATTTATTTATTTATTTTTTTGAAACCAGAACATTTATTTTATGACTGATTGAAATCCTCAAGATGAACTAGATGCTGCAACAGCTGCCCTCTTGGGTTTAGGCATTGTTCCCTCACGGAATCCATGTCTGAATCTGCGGTAGACAATCTTTAGGTGTCTCATCCGACCAGTCCCGGTAGTGTTTCGTCTCTTAGCCTTGGCACTCCAGTTATACTTCCTCTTGTGCTTGGCAGGGTAGCCACATTTGCCACAGGTCGACTTCTGAAGGTGGTAGGCCTTGGAGCCACAGCGGGGGCACAGCGTGTGCATCTTGTTGCGACGCTTACCAAAGGATGATGTTCCCTTCGTCATCTTGCTTCTACCGCCGAGGCCAAAGAGACCGGAAGAGCTGTTTTTATTTTAATAGCTGGTCGGCATTCCTCTATGCAAATCTAACACTTTTTTTGGTTTGTTTTGTTTTAAATCCATTCTTCAGTTGAGAGATATCTGGGTTGTTTCCAGTTTCTGGCTATTACGGATAAAGCTGCTCTCTGAACAGAGTTGAGCAAGTGTCCTTGTGGGATGGTGGGGAGCTATATAGCTGGGTCTGAGGTAGAACTATTCCCAGTTTTCTGAGAAACTTGTATAGTGGTTGTACAAGTTTGCACTCCCACTGACAATGGAGGAATGCTTCTCTTGTTCCACATACTCGCCAGCCTGTGCTGTCACTTGAGTTTTTATTTTAGCCATTCTGACAGGTTGGTATAAGATGGAATCATTTTGACTTGCATTTCCCTGATGACTTGATAGGTTGAACATTTCTTTAAGTGCTTCTCAGCCATTAATATTTCTTTGTTGAGAATTCTGTTTAGCTCTGTACCCCGCTTTTAAATTGAATTATTTGGGTTGTTGGTGTTTAATTTCTTTTTTTTTTTTTTTTTTTTTTTTTTTTTTTTTTNGCCCGGCGGTGTTTAATTTCTTGAGTTGTTTATATATTAAACATTCTTTTAAACGCCCATCTGTATTTGTTTGCTTGCCTGTGTGTTTATTAGAGTTTTATTATGTATCTCTACCTGGCCTGTACTAGACTTAGCTGTGTAGACTTGGCTGGCTTTGAATTCAAGACAGTTCTGCTTTGGCTTCTTAAGTGCTAGAAGACATTCGTATGGCATCATATCTGCCTTACTACTTTTCAAAAAACCATGTACACATGTACCTGAGTGAATGTAAGCCTCATCTGTGGGTAACAGGGGATAATGGTAGGAGGTGCTGGAGGCCCTGGAGCTAGAGTGTCAGGTAACATAGGTGCTGGGACCTCAGCTTAGGGCTGTCTGGATGAACAGGAGGTACTCTTAACTACTGGGACACTTTTCCTGCTCTCTGGCTTGGTACTGTTAAACAAATACGTTTCTTAGTTACCATTTAATTTTGTTTTTCAAGAACGGAAATATTGGCAGTATTTTAAGGCTCACTTATTTACTTTACTTACATATTTAGTAACTTGGAGGGTTTAAAAATTATTACTAATTGTGTCCCATGATTTCCAAACTTTTAGATCATTTGTAATTCCTTGGGTTAGAGAAAAGTTGTTGCCTGTGTCTGTTTCTGGATCACAGTTTTTGGGCTGTTATTTATAGTAGAAAAAGTCCTGATAACAGTTGATGTGGAACTAAGAAGGTTTTATTAGTATTTTCTCTTTCAAAAATGCTTATTAATGTGTTTTCAAGTTATAATTACAGAGGACTAATGCCACATAGCCTAATAATTAAATATAAAGAACATTGATATTGATTTCATATATAGCCTAAAGGCTAATTAATGACCTCTTGGGTGGGTGGATTGTGTTACTGCTGTTCATATTGTCTGGTAGTGATGGTTTCTTCTAGTTGCAATATCTTTAGTATTTTTAGATACTACAGCCAACCATTTCTCTTATTCCTATGATTACCATCTTCCTTTTACATAAAAACAAACAGAAAGCCACAACCTAGGACTTAAAGGGGTCTCTCCTATAAAGTGAGACATAATGTGTATCTTAAAAGTATCCATATGTTTAAAGAATACACATGTATATTCAAGTCAATTATTTTGGGATAATTGTTTTAACTATGAAATCTAGTATTATAATTCTTACTGAGAAAAAAATGTCCACTGATAAAGTGAAAAGTTTTAAACTTTCCTTTGATTACAGATGCAGACATTTCATTAGACTTATAGCAGCATACAGTTGATATGGTGCATGTAAGGATGACAGCTAGGTGTTGAGGGGTAGAAGATTGGTATAGGGAAGTTCAGCATAAGTAGATACTTGAAAGCAAGATGGGGCTGCTTTGTATTTTGTTTTCTTCTTAAATCAGGCTTCCGAGCTGTAACTAGTGTGAGCACCATTTACCAGCCAGTGTCTACAGCAGGGCCCTGAAAGCTGCACCAGCCAGTGTCTGATTTAGTCTTCTCTTACTCTTTTGGCCTAAAATTTTATTATCAGAATATCAGACTCGGCTTGTATTCCTAACCCAGATTGCCAGAAGAAGAAAATAATACACAATACTTAGGCTTGTTTTCAATGCTCATATGTTGTTATAGTCAGCTAGAAGTAGTGTCAGCGATGGTTGGCGGCTCCTAGACTGGAGGGCAGTGGTAACTCCTGTAAACCTATCTCCAAATGTTGTCTCTCCCTTCCAGCTCATCACAACAGTTTAAAACCAGCTTTTGTTTTTGTTTTTGTTTTTGTTTTTGTTTTGTTTTGTTTTGTTGCTTTGTTTTGTTTTTAACAGGAAGCCAGTGTAACTCCTTCAAGACTGGAGTGGCACACACTGCCTGCATCTGCCTCATGTGAGTTCTCGTTCTGGGCAGCAGGGCTCTGCTAGGCTGCAACCTCTGTAGAGGTTTGCCCTTTATTTTTCTAAAGTCTGTAAGCTCCTCACACAGTGTGTCTTGGTGACAATGGTAAAGATGCATAAGTGTTCCAAGCTTCTGGCAGAAACTTTCCTTAGTCCAAAGGAGCATCCTCTGCTAATGTCAACTCTGCTTTGGTTGGGTGAACAGCTTCTACACAGAGCAGAGCCCACAGCTTCATCCCCACAGCATGCAGTTATTTTTGAAGAGCTGTTTTTCCTTGCAGATTATTGAGTAAAGAATATCTTTAAATGCGCTCTGTAGCTTCAACTTTCAAAGCTTTGGCTGTTCTCTTTCTAGTCTTGTTACGTAACCTGAGAGAGAACACTGTGTGCTGTCCTAGCGGCTAAAGCAGGGTGCTGCTTTGTTTTGTTTGATTTTTTTCTATTTCTTTTGGACTTTGGCCCTTAAAACAATTTCTTTCTTTGTCTTTGGATTTTGGGTAAATTGGGCTAGGCTCAGAACCTCCTCCGAGAGTAAGTAAGCAGTTCATGTGAGATCGCCGCACTCAGAAACTGTTGTCCAGTGTTGGAACCCTGGGAAGTTGGTTGTGAGAGCGATGCTCGAAGCTTTGGATTATTCGCTTTCCAGTTTTGTGAGAAAAACTGAAGTTAGACTCTTTGCAGCTGTGGCAAGGCATAGAGCTCTGCAGCCTGAGGGGATAGAGGCCGGTCCTGCAGGGGTCTGTGGCCAGTGTAAAGGGCCCACTTGATGGGGAAAAAAGATGTTTATTTTTTAACTTTTTTTTTTTTGAGACGGAATCCCATTAAGCAGCCCTGTGTGACCTGAAGCTCATTGTGTAGAGCTGTCCTTGAACAAGGAGGTGCACCTGCTTCTGCCCTGAGTACCTTTATCTGTGGAGACGGTAGCGCTGCATAAGCTTCATGGCATTTTGCAACTGGGTCAGAATAAATGGTTTTTTCCAAGGGGCATTTGGAAGAAACATCTAAAGCGCTGTTTTGTGAAGGACAGTTCTGCTCCTTCAGCTGTGGCTGTATTTGATGAAGGTCTGCAGATGATTTAGTGACCTGGGAGTGTGCACTGCTGAAATGATTATCCGAGAGGCTTATGAGGAGATGTCAATAGCTTGTCCGTCTTGCTGATTAATATAGAGCTTGGTGAAATAGATAGGGTTGTTAAAGAATTACTTGGACTCTCTGTGATAAATCCATTCCCACCCAAGACTAGGGCAGTCTGTTCTGGTCCAGTTGGAAGAAATCAGAAGAGTACAGTGTGCTTCAGCATTCAAGCTTGAGCTTTGATGGCCTGAATAACTGGACGTTCATAGCAACAGTTACAGACCCCAGCACAAGGCTTCTGGCTCAGACTCAGGTACACTTGAACCCAGCTCAGGCCAGTGAGTGCAGAGGACTCATTACATTTCTGGGAAGTACCATGAACTGCCTTAGAGAAAGGAGACTTAGTGTTTCTAAGGTGAATTTATAGGAAGTTACCATAATTAAATATTTGAGAAGTTTTGCCCTCTGAACACAGTAAGTGTGGTATTTTGGTTTTACCATTGTTTCTTTAGGATTTAGAATTATTTTTGTATATTTTTTCACTGGTGAGATTGTTTCCTAGGTATGCCAGGAAGCTACACCTACAACACCTCAGTAACATAGCTGCTTGAGTACGTGAACAGTAACAGTATCACTAGACATGCTAACGTACAAGTGAGAAATCTCACAGGTTCCACATTAGTTAGAGACCTACAGGCAACTAGTGACTACTGATAGAGAATTGCCCTCTCCCTGGGATAGCCCCTAATTGATTATTTAATACAAAGTAGTCAGCCTTGAAATCATATTCATACAAGCCACACTGACTGGACTCAGTCACATTTATATATTTATACATGTATATATATGCAACAACAATAATAAGAGGCTATTAATTTTAGAGGCAGTAGGGTTGGAAGAGGAAAGAAAGGGAGAATTTATGTAATTATATTATAATTTAAAAGCTTTATTAAGAAAAATAATGCTAAATTAATTAGACCTTCAGTAAGATTATCTCATGGACATAGTTTTCAATTACCAATTCATCATAACTCATTAATGACAGAAAATTGACAATTTAGGCATGGGTTTAAGAGTGGTAGGGGAATAGGTCTAATTTGTTTGTTTCTTTTTAAAGATTTCATTATTTATTATGTATACATTGTTCTCCCTGAATGTGTGTTTGCACACCAGAAGAGGGGACCAGATCCCATTACAGATGGTTGTGAGCCACCATGTGGTTGCTGGGATTTGAACTTAGGATATCAGGAAGAACAGCCAGTGCTGTTAACCTCTGAGCCATCTTTCCAGCCCCAGGTTTAGTTTTTAATTTTTATTTTGAAGGCATATTCAGCAAATTATCCTTTTTGAAATATTAATAACTGACAAATATTTTACATGAGCTAGATCTTAGGAAAAAAAGTTAGCTGTACTGGATTTTTTTTCTTGTATACTTTTGAATTAAATAGGATTTTTTATTATAATGGGGAAGTTAATTTGGGTTTTTAGAAATTTTGTCAATAGGGGCTTTACAATTGGCATGACATCATGGCTGGGGAAGGTAGGTGAAGGATGCTAGTTTTTGTTTCTTTTCAGTGTAGATCAGTTTGTACCAGGCAGGGGACCGTGCTTTACTGGCCAGCAGCTCTTACTCTGCTGATACACGTGAACACACAGTGCTACCTTTACCTTTGCCACAGGCACATCAGACAGATTTAGAATTCTGTGTTGAAGGCTTCAGGGTTTATTTTTTGTTTTGAGGGATAATAGCATAGGTAGAGAGGCTAAAGTAGAAGTTACGGGAGGAAAGAAGTCTCTACTTTTGAAAATATCCAGAGTAGCTGAGCATGGTGACACACTTCTTTAATCCCAGCACTCGGGAGGGATAGGGAGGCAGCTGTCCTTGAGTTCGAGGCCAGTCTTGTCTTCAGAGTGAGTTCCAGAACAGCCAGGGCTACACAGAGAAAACTTGTCTTGAAAAACCAAAAAGAACATATCCAGAGTTAATGTTAGGGAAGAACAGCAGCTGGAGGAAGGGTTCCTGGTGAGGTCGGGGTTAGGGGCAGGGTATGCCAGCCAAGAGGACTCTTAACAGGTAGAGACTCTGGGAGACTGGCACCCAGACTTGACTTTGATATGTTAGGCACAACAGTTAGCACTTTGCCTGGATTTGAGACCTAACCGTTTAAATAGGCAGACAGATGGCAAAGCCCAGTTTGACTGTGGGCTAAAGATGTTAACAGTACATGGGAGAACTGTAATGACCTAACAGGGTTGAGACTGAGAGCCGAGCAGATATCTTTGTCTAGGCTTGAGTTTAGGAGTAACAGGTTTCTGAAATTTTATCGGTTTTTGTAATGTGACTGACTTACCTGCTTCTGGAAACAAGGAAGTTTGCTAACCTAAATGTACCAATTGGAAGAAGTATATTTGAAGGAGTAACATTTTATTGTTGAGTTGCAGTGATAACACTTAAGCTCTTTCATTGTGTCAAATTTTAGACATAGTAAAGAGAAACTGCACACCTGAAACCTGTGCCATTTAGCTTTTAGTGAACAGTATGTTTATGAAGCAGATTAGGAGAAATAAGTAGTTTTACACACACATTTGCATGTGACCATAGTGATGGCCATGTCTGATGAGCCAGATTTTAATACTGAATTTCTGGTTTGCAAAATAGATTTTTCTCATTGTCTTAGATGTGTTTTCTTATGGTTTGTTTGCAGTGGTTCTCGTCAGGAATGGTTTTGCAGGTTGTAGCAGTGTTAGGCCTAACAGCTGTATGGGCTGATAAGATGCATTTGCAAGGCAGAACATTGACAGACAGACCAGATAGCTGATTAGAAGACCGCAGAGCAACTACCAGAAAAAGCTAAAATTAAAGTATAAAGACAAGAGGACAAGCTTGTTCTGAATATTGCTGTATCAGTTACAGTAAAGCCTCCAACAAATACACACCTCTCTTACCAAGTTGGCAGCTTATTCAGTCTCATTGTTAATGTCATAGCTGTGTAGAATTAGATTGCCCTTCTACCCCCAGCACTAAATTGTGTGAGTCAAAGAGTAGATTTAGGAAAAGTGTTGATGAGAGGCTAAAAACTGTTCAGATAGAACCTGTTTCTGCCAATGACTGAATTTCCTTAGTACGGGCTGTAATACAGAATACAAAGTTTGAGGGAAAAGAAGAAAGGAGGAATTGGGAAAAAGGAGAGACTCATTCATTAGGCCTCACTTCTCCTGGGCTGTTCTTCCTGCTGACTAATGAGCCTCCTCTTTGTGCAGTGTACAAGTCTCCGGAATATGAATCCCTTGGCTTTGAGCTTACTGTGGAGAGATTAGTTTCCATTGGCTATCCTCAGGAGCTGCTCAGCTTTGCATATGATTCTACATTCCCTACCAGGTAAAATTTCAAGATATTTTTGGATTAAAATCACTTTCCCTGTCCCAAAATTATCAATTCCAAGCTTATTCCTGTCCCTGCAACATTAAATGCTAGTGTTGATTGCAAAATTAGCAGAACTTTCCATACATTTCCTCAGTCATCTGCCACTGTTGCTTTTGTATTCCCACTCCGTTCTCTGCCCGTCTTCTCCCTCCTCTTCCCACCCCCTTCCCTTTTTCCTTTTTTTCCATCCTCTTCCCGCTTCTCTCAGCAGTATATGTATCCCAGGCTGGACTGGAGCTTGCTGCTCCTGCACCAGAACCCCAGTACCTAGTGCTCAGCTCTCTGTGCTCCTGAGTAGAGCTGAGTCAGGAAGACCCACTGGTGGGGAAGAAAGGGGTGGTTAAGGCTGAAGGATGCGCACAGATGTCTTACCTGCCCCTCTTGGCTTCTGAAGGGTAGCTATATGTCCTGCTGATATGTTTAATTTGGTGGGAAGAACCTTTTGGCACTTTGCATTTCTGGATTTGATAGGAAAGAGTTAAGATTATGAAAGACATTTGTTTGAAATACTGTCACATTTGCTCCACGTGTAACATTGAATACTGGAAAATACAAGTAGTTCAATGTCCGAAAAAATTTAAGGACTATTGTAGAAAGATAGCTTTCTTAAAAGTTAGGGTAACTTATGCTTGTTTGATGGCGCCATTACTCCAGAACAGTACATACATAGAATAAATATTATTAGTTGCACTGAGAGTCCTCCCTGCCCCACCTTCCATCTGCCTCCACAAGTGCTGGGATGGATCCTAGGGATTCAGACACAGTACGCAGGCACACGACAACTGAGCTGTGTCTCCAGTCCAGCGATTTATTTTTTTAAATGCATGCACTTAGTGTATACAGTTATTTAGTTTGGGGACTATAGCTGAGGTGCTACAGAGCTTGAGTTAGGTGACGCTCACGCACGGTGATTTGCGCACATACGATTGCTGCATGACTTGCACTGTCACTGTCTCCTTGTCATGTAGAGGACTTGTCTTTGACACGCTCTATGGAAATCTTTTGAAAGTCGATGCCTATGGAAACCTCTTGGTGTGTGCACATGGATTTAACTTCATAAGAGGGTGAGTACAGAGAGCCCTTAGCCTCTTGGGGGTGGGGGTGGGGGAGGGGGGATGTGTGTGCACATGTTCATGTGCCTCGGAAATGCTCCATCTTATTTATTATTATTGTGTGTATGTATGTGGAGTGTGCACTGGTCACAGGTCAGAGGACGGCTTTTAGAAGTTAGTGCTTTCTTTCCATTGTGGCTTCCTTCCAGGGATTGACTTTATCATCAGGTTTGCACAGTGAGTTCTTGCAGTGGCCCTTGCTGCCTTGTGTTTTGAGCCGGAGACACAGGGGATGCGGGCAATTTGACTAGGCCGAATGGTCAGTGAGCCTGAGAATTGAGCAGCCTCTACCTCCCCAGAATTGCAGGCGTGTGCCTCTATACCCTGGTTTAACTCATGGGTTCTCAGACTCGCCTCAGGTCCTTATATGGCACCTTACCAGTCACTGTCTCTGTAGCCCCTCTAATAATTTAGTAGGTAAATGATATAACACTGTCTGCACAGGTTCTTTAATCATTGAGTCATCCCTTTATATAAGCATAGCCAAGGTATTAGTAATTATATTTTGTTTTTGTCTTCTAATTATATAGCACCCAAAAAGCTAATTTTGAAGCTTGCTAAAAAATTACACTTTAGACTTAGTTTTAGACTTAAGTTCTAAGATATTTGTTTGTTTTCCCTGAGACAATTTCTCAGGGAATTTCTGGCTGTTCTGTAACTCATTTTGTAGATCAGGCTGGCTTTGAACTCACAAAGGAGGCTTCTGTCTCCTAACTGCTAGCATTGAGTCCTGATGCCTGGTTTATTTTTCCTTTTTAATACAGAAGAAATACACACATAAATGTCATTTGAAAACTTTTGAAGTATATAGCAATTTAAATAATAGAAATTTTTATTAACTAGTACATTTTGATCTTTGAGTAAATATTTTGAGACATTTGTATAATGAAATTTTTTTGTTTTGTTTGTTTTGGTTTTTTGAGACAGGGCTTATCTGTGTAGCCCTGGCTGTCCTGGAACTTACTCTGTAGACCAGGCTGGCCTCGAACTCAGAAATCTGCCTGCCTCTGCCTCCTAAGTGATGGAATTAAAGGTGTATGCCACCACTGTCTGGCCATAATGAGAACATCTTAAAACACAGGGTTAAAAGTATAATGTACCCTAAATACAAGGTAGTGCTGGGCACAGTCATGCCTGCCTGTAATACCAAACTCCTCTGAAAGCTAAGATAGGAGGAACTTTGAATTCAGGAGTTCTGTGCCAGTGCCTGGGTGGTGTATGCTTTTAACATCAGCACTGTGAGGCAGAGGCAGGCAGATCTCCGCATGTTCAAGGCCAGCCTACTCTTCATAATGAATTCCAGGATAGCCAAGGCTACATAGAGAGAGACCTTTCCTCAAAAACAAACAAACAAACAAACAAATAAATAAATAAAAAGATGGAGTGGTAGAAAATAGTTGTAGTAGACACTTACTCCGATGTAGGGGCCTGGGTCTGATCTATAACACTAAAAGGAAGAAGGGAGGGAGGGAGGGAGGGAGGGAGGGAGGGGGTAAGGAGCGAGGAAAGGTAGTGGTCTTAAAATAGATAACTTATATTTATAATATCTTCACTGTCTTTGCTAATTTGGGAGTTTCCTTTCTAGTAAGCAGTAAAATAAAAGTTATCAATACATAAGTATCTGCTTTTTTTTTTTTTTTTTGGTGAAACATCTAAGGGTTTTTTTGTTTTGTTTTATTTTTAAAAATACAATTTGGAGGTTGGAGAAATGGTTCAGTGATTAAATGCACTTGTTCTACTTACATAGAACCTGGGGTCCATTTCTAGCCCCCACATGGTGGCTCACAACCATCTGTAACTCCAGCTCCAGGGTATCTACTGCCCTCCTGGCCTTCACAAGCACCTAGCATGCACGTGATGCATATGCGCACATAAATGCAGGCAGAACAATGCATACATAGTAATCTAAAAACAAAGAAAAGTAAAAAAATAGAATGTGACATTTGGGTCATAACTACAACTTGAAATGAAAACATTTTATATTATGCTTTCATGTAATTTTCCTGAATTGTTTATTCCTGATGGGAAAGTGCTAGTCATGTCAGTCACATTGGAATAATTAAAGACAGTGGTTTTGGCAACACTTGTTGTAAGAGGCATAAACTACCTGAAATTGTGTCAGCACATCCTTTAAGTCTGAGGTCACAGCAGTGTCCCACTTAGAACCTGTGCCGTTGAGCAAGCCTATTGCATAGCACAGGCTCAGAGGTGTTGCGGATGTACACTGCACAGCTGAAGTAAAGTGAGTATCACCTTGACCTCTCGGAGCAGACCAGGAGGGCTACATGCATCTTCTGCTGTAAAGGATGCTTTTGTATCAGGAAGCAGGATGTAAATGGAACATGATGACATGTATCACTGACCTAAGCTCATCATGTCCAGATACTGTCACTGTCAGAAGGAGCCCAGTGAAAATGAGCCAGGGTTCTGTTTATGTCTGAGAAGGGATTTTATTGTTCTGGCTATGAGTGGAAAGGAAGGCAGAGGGGAAAAAATGAGAAGCAATTCAGTAAATTCATTTTATAACCACTCTTAGAATACAAGATGCACAGGCCTAAGCTAGGGGTGGTGGTCCACTTCTGTAATCCTGGCAGGAGTCCATAAGGAGTTCAGGTCATCCCTGGCTACATAGGCCAATCTAGACTACATGAGACTTTATATCAAACAACAACAAAAAAGGTCTATCAACCTGTTGCAGGAAATATTAAAAAAAGTCACCCCTCCATCTCTCCTGTCCCGCCAGTCTGTGTTCCTCCTGTAGTACAGGTACTGGCTGGCCACAACACTATGTCTGGGTGGGGTCTCGCTCGCTCACTTGGGCGTGTTCTCACCGCTGAGCTACTCTCTCCCAGCTAGCAAGTTCATCTCGCTTCCACACAGTGCCCCACACACCCCACGATCAACCATCTCAACACCTAGTTACCCCAGTAGAAACATGACTCTAAAAGCTTAATTATCCAGTCAGATTTATATAACAATAAGATCACAATTTACAAAATGCTGATACAATAATTTCAGGGCCAATTGATAATGATAAAACTTTAACCCAAGGATGGACCATCCAGAGAGTGTCCCAACCGGGAGGTCCATCACATAATCAGCCACCAAATGCAGACACCACTGCATACACCAGCAGGATATTGCTGAAAGGACCCTGATATAGCTGTCTCCTGGCGGGCTTTGACAGTCCCTGACAAATACAGAAGTGGATGCTCACAATCATCTATAGGGCAGAATACAGGATCCCCAATGTAGGAGCTAGAGAGAGTACCCAAGAGCTGTAGGGGTCTGCAACCCTATAGATGGAACAACAATATGAACTAATCAGAACCCCCAGAGCTCATGTCTCTAGCTGCATATGTATTAAAAGATGGCCTAGTTGGCCATTATTCCAGAAGAAAGGCCCTTGGTCTAGCAATGTTTATATGCCCCAGTACAGGGTAATGCCAGGGCCAAGTAGTGGGAGTGGGAGGGGAGGGGAGCAGGGCAGGGGGAGGGTATAGGGGACTTTTGGGATAACACTTGAAGTGTAAATGAAGAAATTCTCTAATAAAAAAAAAAAACTTTAACCCAATTATTATAACCTTTAGATAACACCACGTCCTCCTCCATTCTGGTTTTTCTCCCTCCTCCCTCCTGGGACCTCTCTCTCTGTCTCTACAACTCCTAGCTCCTCCTCCCTTTTCCTGTCCAATCACAAGCCTGCCACTGCCGTAATATGATTGGATAGAGAAAATCCTGCAACATTTCACCCTTTTTGTTTAATTAAAAAAAAAGACTCTCAATATAAATTGAATACAGCTATTACCATTTTGTAAATTATATGGTATAAGATAGACCTAATACTAAGTCCACGTCAATCTGCTATACATGAAGTTTCAATGTAGCTTCTTTGGAAATACTTTTGGTAGTATTTCAAAAATAAGTCATTTGTGGGTAAAACGTAGATTTATTTAAGCTTAGTGCAAAAGGAAAAGATATTAGGGAGAGAATGACCATGGTGGGACATTTCAGTTTTTAAGATGCGGTGGTGATGAGCTAAAAAGGAGGTCAGTGTCCATCTAGCTTTGTCACACCTTGTTAACCTGGGGCTGTGGGTCACAAAATGTGCCAGTGTTCCTTCCAACTCCAAGTAGACTGTTTTTTTCTGATTGTATGATGCCTTGTCTTCCCCTGAGCGGAAAGCAATGACTCAACCTAGCTGTCAGTCAGTCTGAGTTGTGACTGTTGTCTAAAGCCGCCTTCACTCACTGGCTGGAGGGAGGGCGTGCTAGTGTTACCTACTTCTGCCAGAAAGCCAAAGAGATGGCTTCCTACTTGGTCTTTAATTGATTAGAAACTTGGTTACTAACCAAGAAACTATTATGATTTTATTGTCCTGACTAGAGTCCATACCGTTTGAAGTTAAGTAACTTAAGTAGGAATTTATCCAACTTACACTTGCGTATAAGCTTGGTATTTGTTTTCTTTGTCTTTGTGGGGGTGCGTGTGCAGGTGTGTTCGCAGTCACTCTCCCTTCACCTTATTTTTTTTTTTTTTTTTTTTTTTTTGGTTTTTCGAGACAGGGTTTCTCTGTGTAGCCCTGGCTGTCCTGGAACTCACTTTGTAGACCAGGCTGGCCTCGAACTCAGAAATCCGCCTGCCTCTGCCTCCCGAGTGCTGGGATTAAAGGCGTGCGCCACCACGCCCGGCTTATCCCTTCACCTTATTTGATAGACTGTCCTTGCTTTTGCTTGAATGGTGAGCCAGAGTTCCACCCTTCTTTCTTCCTTCCCCATGGCTAGGGATACAGGCACACACTGCAGTGCTTGGCACTTACATGGGCATTGGGATTCTAAACAGAAGTTCCTCCTCGTGTGTGTCTGCATGGCAAGCACTTTACTGATAGGGGCTGGCCTTGCAAATTAAGTAGGTCAAGTCAGAAGTTGGCCCGCTTTCAGTAAAGAGGAACAGAGAAAAGCCCAGTTCAGACGGAAGGCAGGCTTGCTCTTTGTTCTACACTCCATCCAGGAGCAGAAGTGTCGCTTAAGTGTTGCAGCAGAGGCCAGCACACCAGCACCGACAGGAATCCTTTCTAGGTTGTCCTTGCCTCTCTTTACAGTCCCTTCCTTCTGCTTTTAGACTTATTTATCTTAAAATTTTATTTACTTTTTTGTTTTGAGACAGGGCTTCCCCATGTCACCCTGGCTGGCCTGGCTGCCAGCGCTGGGATTACAGGGTGAGCACGTGTTCATGCACTAGTCTCCTTAAATGTTTGAAGCTCAGTTCTCCCTCAGTCTTACAGTTCCCCACGGCCTTCTTGTAGAGGTTGAGTTGTGTGTTCTGAAGTTACCTCCCTAGCACAGGGAGAGCCCTGGGTGCTGTTTATAAAGGGTGCTGTTTATAAAGAGTGCTGTTTAAGGGCTCACCCTGAGCCTGTTCACAGCTGCTCAGATTTAATATGTGAACTCTTTGTCTTTCACATAGCCATCAACATATTTTAATAAAACATTGAATAGAAATGATTTCCTACAGTTGTTAACTTTTTGTATATCAATTAATTTTTTTTACATTTTCTTACAGACCAGAAACTAGAGAGCAGTATCCAAATAAATTTATCCAACGAGATGACACTGAACGGTTTTACATTCTGAACACACTATTCAATCTCCCAGGTAGACACCTCTGCTTACTACGCACGCTGCCCCTTTGTCCCAGGACCACGTGTTCCAGGAAGCTGATTAAATCAGCTTGATTATGGTACTTACAGCTTATTAATACCTTTTCTTCATTTTCAGAGACCTACCTGTTGGCCTGCCTAGTAGATTTTTTTACTAATTGTCCCAGATATACCAGGTATGTTTATACTACAATTTTCTTTACCCAGTTGATTTTTAAATTAATGTACAGGGTTTTAGAGAACTGGCCATTGTAGGTCTTTTCTGCTTTTCTAAAGTGAATTTAGTGCTAGTGAGAGATGCCACATTGCCAGCCTGAGAGATGGACAGCGCCAGCAGCTCCATGCAGGCTCTCACCTCCCACACGGCCCCTCTCCTTGCCAGTGTGCTGCAGCCATGTTTGGAAGGGACCACTTGTGACTGGGATTGAAGACGGCCAGCAGAGGTGCTAATTGTGACAACTGAGTGGGAGGTTTGTGTGATGCTTATCTGTCCAAGCAGAGTTGCACTGAAACCCCCGACTCATTTCACAGCAGCTGCCCAGGAGCCATCCCGGGATGCTCATGTAGCCTCATTCCCAGGCCCAGCAAGAGCTCACCAAGGAATAAATAGTGTTTATTTTCCGTAAAGCAAAATTTTGCCTAAGTCTTGCACAGGTTAGCCTTTCCTTTTGGAGAGCTGTGTGGCCATTGCTTGATGTGTAACAGCCTTCTGTGTTAGAGTCTGCTAACTTCGTATCTGAGGCTTTACCCACTTCAGGGCAGTTTGGTGGAAAATGGAATCCAGATAGAAATGAACAGTACCTTTGTACCTAGGGACAATGCAGAAAGGTCAGGGAGAGAGAGCCTATGTTCTAAATGTCTGCTCAGTGAGGACCTGTTTCTAAAAATGATGAACTTGGTATTTTGGGACCTTGGCCTTTTAATTCCATCCTATAAATTATCCCGTCTCATTGTGTTTGCACACAGTTATTATATTCCATATATCAATATTCTGGCCATTTTAATGCTCAAATGCATTTTGATTAGGGAGCGATTCCTAGCTAACCACAGCCTGTGCCACGCGATGGGGAACCTTTGGGTCATTTCATTCACCGTCTGTCATGTTCTTTTCATCTTTCTGTAGTTGTGACACAGGATTTAAAGATGGGGACCTCTTCATGTCCTACCGAAGTATGTTCCAGGATGTAAGAGACGCAGTGGACTGGGTCCATTACAAGGTATTTAGAGCTGCTGCTTCACCCTCCTCTCCCCAGCATGCATCTGTGCTCTGGTACTAACTGTGCAAGTAGGCATGTGCACATAGAGCAGAATGTTCCTTCTTTTAAAAAAGAACGTGGAGAGAGCCTAGAGAGATGGCTCAGAGGCTAAGAGCACTGGCTGCTCTTGCACAGAATCTTGATTCGGTTCCCAGCACCCCTACAGCACCTCACAGCCATCTGGAACTCCAGTGCTAGGGGCTCTGATGCCCTCTTGTGGTGTCTCTGGGCACCAGGCACTCATGTGGTACATAGACATGGACGCAGGCAAAACATTTACTCTCGTACACATTAACAGAAAAATAAATCCTCTTAAATGCGTTTTTTTCACCTTTAAAGGGAGTTAAGAGAAATTTGCCTCTTATGTTTATTCTTGTCTGACCATACTGACAGTGTTCTTCAGCCTCGAGGCTCAGCTTTTAAATTTTATTGTTTGCATACTTACATCTTTTGCGTATGTTGGTTCATTTAAATTTTGTTCAAATAACTCCCACTAGTTAGTATTGGATTTATATTTACTATAAACTTTAACAAACTGTGAAAAGTTTTAATTTTCTACTTAAAATGTGAATTATTTTATATTTGAAGTCTTTTTTTTTGTCTAACATTTTTTCATTTTGGTAAACAGAATATTTATTTGTTTGATAGTCAGTACAAGTTTTCTAGTAAAAGTTAACAGTGGACTCACAGGTCAAGTGTGGTGGTGTACTCCACAGTCTCACAGGTCAAGTGTGGTGGTGTACTCCACAGTCTGGCACTGTCCAGGTTCAAGGCTAGCCTGGGTTACAACGTAAAGCTTTGTCTCAGACAATCAATCTTGATTTGTGAGATGGACATGATATCCTAAATCTGTAGTCTTAGAACTTAGGGGGCTAAGGCACGAAGACGAGCCAACCGGGGCTATAGAGCAAGAACTTAAAAAAACAAAAACAAAACCGAAACAACCGCCCTGGTTTTATTCTTTTCTTATTTCTTCCTCTTCCCCCCAGGGCTCCCTTAAGGAGAAGACAGTTGAAAACCTTGAGAAGTATGTAGTCAAGGATGTAAGTATGGAAGAGGGAGACGGGTCTGCATGGTGGCTCCTTTTGCCTTGTAAAGACATGAAGGCCAGGCCTGCTTATCATGATGTAGATGAGGAAAGACACTAGCAGCATAGTCACAAAAAATGTCTGCCAGTGTGTAGTTTCACATGTTTTCTCTGTTTTCTGAGAAACAAGACTTTATTTAATGTTTTAGCTCTAATTATCGCAGCTAGATGGTACTGTGTGCACATCACCATGCAGTGATTGATACCTTACACTATGTATTCTTCATCAACTATGAGTTAGATGCTACTATTACTTTTTAAAGATGCAGGATAAAGAAATGCTTAAATGTCATGTGGAAGGTCACACAGTTAGAAGGTCAGTCATTGGCCAAGACTCACACACCCAGATCTTAAGCACTGCAGATGATCCATTAAAAAGTGTGCACGGGTCTGACTGACTTAAGTGTCTTTACCCTTTTAGCAAAGAATAATGAGCACAGCTTTAAGATACATTAAAGACTAGTGGATATCTTAAATAGCTAGAGTTCATAGTAATTTTTACTAATTTTAAAACTTTTTATAGTTATGATGCAGTATTAATGTTACTGTTAAAGGAATGTATGTGGAGCACATAGGAAGTATATAGGTGCATGTATATGTATGTTATAGATGTGCACGTATATGTGTGTATAATCGCAACTTTTCTGTGAGGCTATGTTGTTTAAAACATGAAGTCATGGGCTGGTTGTGCTTCCAGCACTAAGTGTCCTGATACCTCCACCTGCCCTCCGTGCACGTGCACACCCCACAGAGATTGATAACTAAAAATAATAAGACATTTGTCCACATATGGAATCCTAAGATATAGTAACGTACTTTTCTATAAAGACAGAATGCAGTAATAATGTCTCTGGGTTTATGTCACCATCCCGTCCCCTCCTGTCAAACTGCCACCTGCCTCCCCTGCCACCCCCACTCCTTTTCCATTATTGCTTCAAGAAAAACCACTGAACAGTTGGACCCAGTTTGTGCAAAGGAGCCTTCTTGTGAAAAGTGGTGCTTTTGTTTCTAGGCATGAGCTGTTAGAATTTCCTTATTTTTCTTCAGTTGAGTGTGGATATTTCTAGGTAGCACCTGTACCTATTGTTATATTCTGCAGTTTTATGACGCCACGGTGTGTACAGTAGCAGAATATTTAATAATCTTCATATAGAATTTTAGTACAGTTTGAAAATCAAGCTCTGAACTTCAGTATAGGTAAATCCCATACTTTAGGAATCACAGTAATTTAAACTTTCCTGAGGCAGACATGAAGATGGTAAAGATCTCATATTAATGGCTGTATACTTATTTATGTAAAGTATATACTGTATATGTTAATACTTTTAAAACTTAATAATGTAGGTTTTTAAATGCAAATTTCTGAAATCAACCAACTAATCCTTAAAAAGGCTGTTCCTCTATTCCTCTGTGGTCAGAGTTACATCTGTGACACCCACACTGAGTGACATCTGTGACACCTACACTGAGTGACATCTGTGACACCCACACTGAGTGACATCTGTGACACCCACACTGAGTGACATCTGTGACACCCACACTGAGTTACATCTGTGACACCCACACTGAGTGACATCTGTGACACCCACACTGACATCCTTGTCACTGTTTCACATTTCAGGGCAAGCTGCCATTGCTTCTGAGCCGAATGAAGGAAGTAGGGAAAGTGTTTCTGGCCACTAACAGTGACTATAAGTACACAGACGTAAGTACTTAGTGTCTGTATCTGCTTATCTAGGGTGGGGTGTTGACCCAGAGGACTGTGAAGCCAGTGCGGACTAACAGTGCATAGGACAACGGACATGCTGGAGTTACTGCAGTTTTCCTAAGCATCCTTTTTGACTGTTATAGTGGCGATTTAAAAGTTTTAATTTGGGAAGTTATTTAAAGGGTTTGTGCTAATACAATGATTTCTCTACCTTTTAAGAGCATTATTTATATCTGAGAAATCACACCCTTTCTTTTATATCCTCTTGCTGTTGGAAATCCCGTAATGAATGGTGATAACAATCTTTTGAATCTTAGAAATCAAAACTTACCACCTCTTAATATTTAAAATTTTTAAAATGTTGGTTAAAGGATACAGAAGGGGGGAAAAAAACCACACAAAGTCCAAGTTTAAACACCTTATTTTTGCCGATGCAATTATAGGCTAAAATCCCAACAGGAAGTTCTGCCCCGCCCCAGTGCACGGCTATAAAATGCACTGGCTGTGGGAGTCGCTGGTTTTCTCTGAGCTCTTCATGTTTCTTATCTCCACACATGACTTGAGAAGAGCTGTCTGGGGAAGGTGGGTGAGAGTGTGCAGAAGCACCTGTAAGTCTGCCCTTCCTGAGAAGCCAGGCAGCCTTTGCCTGATGAAGCATTAGTTTTTAACTTCCTCTGCCATGATTTCATAAGCTATGGAGAAAATAAGAATGCCACTAATCTCACATTTAGAAAGCTTGTGTATGTCTTGAGCAGAAGTCACATGTGCACCTTTCTTTTTCCCCAGAAAATCATGACTTACCTGTTTGATTTCCCACATGGCCCCAAGGTATTATAGTAATTTATTATATGTCATTTTTAAATGAATTTACTATGCCTTGTATTAACTAATAATGAATCCATTTAATCCTCCTAGAAAATGCTAGTTTTAGAAGGCCTAGTGTTTAATCAGCATTGAAAGAAGTAATCCAGGGCTAGCAGAATTAAAAATCTCCAGTAATAAAATGAACGTTTATGTGGTCTGTAGTGCATAGGATTAAAATAAGTTTTAAAGCAGAATTATGTGTGTTGTGAGGAGTCATAGATTGAGGATGATGCTAGTTTAACAGAAACATAATGTTAATGTGAACATCCTTGACAGTTTCTAGATAGAAAGAGGCTAACTTTGGTGTTTAAGTCTTTCTGTGGTGTGACCACACTTAGACTAAAGAACAAAGCCTGCAGCTTAGTCACACACTTAAGAATTTTAATCCTTGGCTTCCATGAGTAAGCTTCAGCAAATACCAAAATTACATTGTGTAGTACCCTTCAGGCTGGCTTGGAAAGGTTAGCACCATAGTTCTATCTCAGAATGCCAAGAGTGGGAGTCAGCATAGACGCCATCTCTGGGATGAGCTGAGGCCAGTGGCGAACTAGAGTAGTCGGTCTGAGAACAAATAGAACCTCCCCAGTTTGTTCCTTGAATTGTAGCTTGCATCTGCCTAGCTTTTCCCATACTTCATGTTTAAAAGCACTGTGAAATAAGTTACTATACTTCAGAGATAAATAATTCACATTGTGGAGTTATCAAAGCCGATCATTACTCACACTGTCAGCTCCCAAAAACCTTATTCTACACTTCCTTGTCGTTGATGACTTACTTAAGTCTGAGGGGTGCGTGATGTGACTGTGATGGTTCTGTCCCCCAGCCCGGGAGCTCCCACCGGCCATGGCAGTCCTACTTTGACCTGATTTTGGTGGATGCTCGGAAACCACTCTTTTTTGGAGAAGGCACAGTGCTGCGTCAGGTGGACACTGTAAGTGAGAAGGCGATGTGTTCTAGGAGCTCCTTCATGCTCACCTTCCCACGGCCCTCTCCCAACCTAGTGGCCGTAACTTCTCTCTTGAAGTTGGGAATGTGATCTTACCTGACCTAGCCCAACAGAGCTTGAGAAGAATGGGTGCTTGGGTCAGGTAGCGGCATGGGAGAGAGCACGGTCAAATGCCACAAAATTTTGGTCTTTATTCTCTTTACACAGAAAACTGGAAAACTGAAAATTGGCACCTACACGGGCCCCCTGCAGCACGGCATTGTCTACTCAGGAGGTGAGTGAGCTGTCTGTCTGTCTGTCTGTCTGTCTCAGGAGGTGAGTTAGCCGTCTGTCTGTCTCCCTTTGTTCTGTGCACCTCTGCACGGTGAGCTTTGGCTTCACTGTGAAAATTCTCAGCAGATACCACGTAACAAGACCAGAAATGACATCTCCTGAGTCATCTGCAAGGAAAGCCAGGAGGGTTAACTTTTATTTTACTGAAAAGATCCTTCTGTCTTCTGTCGAGGGTTCGTCTCAGTGTTCTGAAACCATTTTGGGATATTTTTTCTTAAAGCCCATGTAGTTGCATTTAATGTCAAGAGTCAGAAGCAGTTGAGTAGAGCCAACTTAATGGTAAGTGTGTGATGAGAACTGGTCATGGCACCTTTGGCTCTGAAGATGGACCTGAGCGAGGGCTCTCACATGCTACATAAGCACTGATACTGTCTTCCTGGGATTCTTATGCAGTAGATAGAGCTTAACCTTTGTTTTTCAGAAAGGCTCCTTTCCTGTAATTATAAATTTCTTTAGCATATATGTTGCTGTGGTGCTTTGAATGCTTTCTTTAACATAGAAACATTTCTCATTTACCCTTTGCAGGTTCATCTGATACAATCTGTGACCTGTTGGGAGCCAAGGGCAAAGACATTTTGTATATTGGAGATCATATTTTTGGAGACATTCTGAAGTCAAAGAAACGTCAAGGGTGGAGAACTTTCTTGGTGATTCCTGAGCTTGCGCAGGAACTCCATGTCTGGACTGACAAGAGTTGTAAGGACATCTGTACCTTACGTGACGGCCTGAACTTGATTCTCTTAGAGAAACCATTACTCAGTCATTTCACACAACTCTGGAGTGTGTGTGTGTGTGTGTGTGTGAGACAGAGAGAGAGAGAGAGAGAGAGAGAGAGAGCGTGTGCATGTGTGTGTGTGTGTGTGTGTGTGTGTGTGTGTACTGCTCAGATTTCACAGTCCTTCGAGGTAGTATAGACTGTGCCCTGAGATGAATTACAGTAACAGTTTGTGAACTACAGCTACAGCGTCCACTTCGGTCTGTGGTCCACGCTTCTCCAACCATAGCCTGCAGTCTTCTTCCTAACACTCCCTGTTTGTGATTCTGGGGCAGCAATGGCTTTGAATGCTAATAACTGGGTATTCGTGAAGACAGAAGCCAAGTTACATTCTTAAGCCAAGCCACCTAGTGTGTGTTATGTGGTACCCGCTCTTCAGTTGGGCTGCTGGTGGTTGCATATAGGCATATAGGCGCACCTCTCTCACTGTGGTAAGACTTACCAGCTCTGCCAACGTGGCCTATGTTGATGGGAACACTGGCTCCTCTACTCAAAGTCTGCATGCACCTTGGGCCTTATTCTCCCATATATGAAAATGGGAGCAACAATAGTATCTGCCTCTAACCTGGGCTCAACTGAGATAGGTAGTGTACATACACAGAAAAGGGAAACGAGAGTTCTTCTTCTCCTCAGTGACAAAACGCCATCGGAGCTGCTCTTCTTGATTGTAAAGATGGTAGGAGTTCAATAGATAGATGAGGGTGTGGTTCTCTTGGGAGCCTAGGGAGCCTGTGGTTAGTGCTGACTGATGTTGCCCACACGTTTTACACTTCCCACCTATGAAGTTGAGCAGTGATGGTACACAAGTCACCTAATTCTTAGTCAGGGCTCAGTGTGTAAGGGTGCTTGCTGCTGAACTTGACCCGAGCTCAGTCTCCAGAATCCACATGGTGAGAACGTCGCCCACATACTGTTCTCTGACTTCACACACCCCATGGCATGTGTAAGCTCATACACATCCACACACAACTTATTTTTTAAGTTGGACTATGACTTGGTGTCTGCATTCAAGGGATTAAAAATTGATAATTTAGAAGCCCAGAATGAGCGCCCAGATGGAAGGAGGAGTCGTGGGCTGTGACTTTAAGTAGGAAAAAGGCAGTTTAAAAGGAAACTGCTGGTGGTCTGTTGGCAGAGTCCCACATGGGGCGAAGGAGGCACAGGTGATTTATATACTTGGCTTTGGCATGATAGACCCAGGCTACACTTTTTGGTCATAGCTGAGATTTCAGTAGTTTGAACATCATTTAAAAGCCATCATTGACAAAGTACTTTTGCTTGATTTGTATAAAACATTTTCTTTTCCTTTCCAAACTTTAACTAGCACTCTTTGAAGAACTTCAAAGCTTGGATATTTTCTTGGCTGAACTCTACAAGTAAGTTTCCCAAATCCACAATTTATGCTCCAAAACCACCTACCTCTGCAAGAGTGACTGACTTAGGGTTAGTAAGGTGTGTTCTCTTAGAGAGTTTCACCATGTTCTCCTCTTGTTCCCAGGCACCTGGACAGCAGTAGCAATGAGCGCCCGGACATTAGTTCCATCCAGAGACGGATTAAGGTATCCAGATGGGATTTGGGAAAAAAACGTAGGAAGTCAGTTGTCTGAGTCATTTTCGTATTTGATTTTATGCAGGAACTTGTATGTAGCTGGTAGCCAACAAATAGTTGCATAGCTGAGAACTTTTTTTTTTTTTTTTTTTTTTTTAAGAAAGTAACTCATGACATGGACATGTGCTACGGGATGATGGGAAGCCTGTTCCGTAGCGGCTCCCGGCAAACACTCTTTGCCAGCCAAGTGATGCGCTATGCTGATCTCTATGCGGCCTCGTTTATCAACCTGCTGTACTACCCATTCAGCTACCTCTTCAGAGCTGCCCATGTCCTGGTGAGTAACGTTACTTTTGATTGACAGTTAAGATGTATCATAGATATGCTGGAGAGATGGCCCAGTGCTGAAGAGCACTGGTTTCTCTTCCAGAGGTCATGAGTTCAATCCCCAGCTACCACATGGTGGCTCACAAGCATCTGTAATGGGATTGGATGTCCTCTTCTGGTGTGTCTGAAGACAGTGACAGTACTCACATACATAAAATAAATAAATAAATCTTAAAAAAAAAAAAAGTGGGGTGTATTGGTGCATACCTTTAATCCTAGTGCCTGGGAGGTACTGATCTCTGATTTGGGGCTACATTGAGAGGCGCCTACCCTCTTCCCCTCCAAAAAAGACTTGTTAGTGCTAATTGAAATAAATGTTTTTATATGTATGTCCTGATACTGCTGTTGCAGGGCAGGGCTGGTTAGGGAAGTAGAACATATGGTTTCTTTACTGATTTCCATGCTGTAGAAAGGGAGCAAAACTTAGGTACTCCTGCTTGGGAAACGAGAGTGGGTTAGCACAGCGCTCACCTTAGCTCTGCCTACAGCCTGAGTGTTTGCTTTGCTCTAGATGCCACACGAATCAACGGTGGAGCACACACATGTGGATATCAATGAGATGGAGTCCCCTCTTGCCACCCGCAACCGCACGTCAGTGGATTTCAAAGACACTGACTATAAGCGCCACCAGCTTACAAGGTCCATTAGTGAGATCAAACCCCCCAACCTCTTCCCACTGGCTCCCCAGGAGATCACACACTGCCATGATGAAGACGATGATGAAGAGGAGGAAGAGGAAGAATAAGAAGGCAGACTAGAAACCCCGAGCACCCATCAAGTCTGTCAGACGCACGGGGCGGGCGAGCGGGGTCCTTGTTTGTATTCTGTTAGGGAGGGTGGGAGGACTCCATCAGAAGTTCTGGAAAGTTTGGAAAGTTTCTCAAGGCTTTAAATAATTCTAATCATAGCTACTTCAGTTTTGTGTATCTGTTCTCTGCAGATGGTTTGAAACTGTATAGGAAGAACAGGTAAAGGCAGGTGGAGTGCACGCAGATTGCACCACGTGGCTTGTGATGATTTTCTGTGTCATCGTCAGTGTGTCATCTGAATGAAGGTAGTAAAGGGTTTCAGAACAGAGCCACAGGACTGGTAGGAAGAGAGATCCACAAATGCTGTCTATAGGCTGTACTGCTGCTTCAAACCCCACTTGTCAGTGCATCACAGTGTGGCTTATCAGTGGAGAAATACATGCTTTCATTATCAAGTGTAGTCAGCCCTCTGTTGAGGTCAGGTTTCCTTCCGTTAGCTTTTGGGTTTCCTCAGTGGCTCTAGCAAGGCTGCTGCTGTGTTAGTCGGTGCCTTTGTGGGTTTCCTTGCTGTAGGTGATTCTAGACTGTGGGGATTGGAATTTGAGGCAGAAGTTACCATTCTTGCTACATTTTTAAAAGTTGATAGCATAAATGCTTTTTGTTCTATAAAAGCAGTCCTTTTGGGGAATGTACCTGAAGAGTACAGAGGAGCAAGTTCCCAGAGCAGCAGCCACAGTTCCAGCCAGAGCTGCCTCAGCATGGAGACCTGCCTGCAGGTGCACCCTCCTCCTCGTCACTCAGTTCCCGGAACAGGAAACGACCTTGTGCTCTGAGGAGAGTGAAGGCTGTGCCTGCTCTGCCAGTGCAGGGAGTTGTCTAGCACTTGAGTAGTGTCAGAGATTCTTGCTTTAACTTTGATTTGCTTTCTTCCATTCTTGGCCCTGGTCACTAGGGTACTGGCTGTTNGATGTGCGGGGAAGTCTGTCTGGGGCAGGTGACTGAGCAGCAGTGACTGGACATTTCAGAATGTAAAACATGGATTGTCTGTCGTTAGTAAACTTCTCCACTGTTTTCCTAAGTCTGAATAATTAGAGGACAGAAGTGGCAGCCCTTCCTTCCATCACTCTTTGCAACCTTTCCTAGGAATTCTGAAAACACTCAAGTTTTTAGGCTTTGTAGAGCAGAATTCAAGAGTCCTTTCTTCAGTGCTAGACTGAGCTCCCAAGACTGGAGTGTGTGACACTAGGAAGCCCGGTGTTCCCAGTCCTACTGGGTCTCATGGCCTCAGCAATCACCCCCTGCACACGTCCACAGAGGTGTGCCAGGAGAACACCAAGTGTCTCAGAAACATCTGGGGCAGAGAAAATTCAATATTTATTTTATACCCAAGATTCTCCTTTACTCTAAGCACAGATCTGCAGAGATCCATGGAGTATGCTCTGCGCCCTTCAAGCTGCTCTTTACATTTTGTTTAAAGTAGAAATAGAATAACTGAGCTACAAATCTGTAAGTCATGTTGTATGGGCAGTTACATACAGGTCAGATTTAAAAGTAGCTTGTCCATGTTTAGATATTTATAAATCAGACTTGTTTGTTTAACAACTTTAAAGTCCTGCAAGTTTTCCAAGGCTTCTGGGGCACTTTTAAATCCTCTGCTTATTCACCACAAATAGCCTGAGATAAACAACTGCATATTTAAGTCTGTATTAGGACAGGAACTTCGCTCACATTCCACGTTATGGAAACTATTTAACCTCTTTCTGACGGTGGGAAAATGGTAACTAAGATCCATCTATTGCTGTCAGCGGCCTTCTTCCCGGCCCTCAATCCCTAGTTTTTCATGGCAGTCTTTCTTGATGACTAGAATTAGCTTCTCTTACAGTTTTTCCTCAGAGGGAATGATTTCTAATCATACACTTGGGATGCCCAAGTCTGGAGTCCTCACCAAAGATGAAACAAAAGCATGCACTATAGTAAGATGCATAGAGGATCTACATGTGTGTGATGTCAAAAAGCAGAGCCTGATTGCAGACCCGCATTGCCTGCCACACTAACAGGGAACCAGCACCTAAGCTCCCACTGCTGTCCGGAAGAAGCAGGAAGCAGCTCTATAAAGAATATTCATTTAAAAAACATGAAGCTTTTCTCCTCGTTGCTTTTCCCTGCTTCTCAACCTCTGGTGACAACAGTGTAATGGTGTCCAACAAAACAGTCATGACAAGAAGTGAAATGTCGCCATGTGCCATACCAATGTGTCAGTCAACAACAGACCATGCATATTACGGTGGCCCTATAAGGTTCTGTTGTCTGCTGATGCAACTGTCTGGTTTGTGAGTACTCATGCCTCCTGTTCCCGTGAGGTCACCTCATGACACATTCCCACTGTAAATGATGCACTAGTTGTACACAGCCCCTTAAGATCCTCTTAGAGCCAAAACATGAAACTACACCAGATTCAACTCTTACACACCCATCTCAGGCTTGGACACCACATGTAAAGTAAGCAGAATTTTTCCAACTAAATAAAATTCCCAGTTTTGAGCCTGACCACTTGAGGTTTCTTTACACGGGGTATAGTTCCCAAACTCCATCTTGTGGCTAGAGTAAGAGCAGGGAGCTGTTTGACACTTAACTCTTCCCAGGGGACCGCAGGACTGCAGTGAGGCCGGGAGCCTATGTACTGCACACATTGTCTCCATGGAGATAGCGACTGTCCTTCAAGCTCAGAGTTTGTAAGCAAACCTTCCCAGCATTGAAAAGTTTACTCACCAGGCATGGTGGCTCACGCCTTTAATCCCAGCACTCGGGAGGCAGAGGCAGGCGGATTTCTGAGTTCGAGGCCAGCCTGGTCTACAAAGTGAGTTCCAGGACAGCCAGGGCTATACAGAGAAACCTTGTCTCGAAAAACCAAAAAAAAAAAAAAAAAAAAAAAAAAGTTTACTCAATGGTCATTCCTTACTGAGAGCTCTCCCCCTCCCCAGGGAGAGAGGGGCTTAAAGATAGGGTTTCTTTATGTAACAAGCCGAAGCCCTGGCTGTTCTGAACTTGCTTTGTACATCAGGTTGGCCTTGAAATCACAGATCTGCCTGCCTCTGAGAGGTTCTTAGCAAAGTTAACCTTGGATTTGAGGATATGTAATTTAAGCATGTGATTGCCAGAGTCTGATGTAGAAGTGGGCTCAGTCTCAGGACCCCAGAGCCACTAACAGCAGCAGGAAGCACTTCACACAGGCCAGCAGTTATTCCCTGTCAGGTCATCTGCCAGGACAAAAATGACATGTCCAACTTAAGACAAGGGCCATATAACCAACTCCTTTATCCTAGGACTTACGGAACGTTCATACCTGGAAGTTAGAGGAGCACAGACATGAGGCCCTCTGAAGGAAAATGAAATCGCAGCGAAAGGGTAATCAGCAATCTAAACTTTTTGGCCTTTAGTGAGGGATATGTCATTAGATTGTAAAAATAGGAGGGCATTGTAGCTCAGTGGTCAGACACTTGCCTGGCGTGTGTAGGGTTTGATCTCCAACAAAGTACAAGTTGCCAAAAGTCAGTGCCAGGCTAGGGAAAGTTCATTCTGCCACTCTGTACAGCGTCTTCCTTTTGCTTGGGATCCGTTTCCTTGAAGCACTGAGCTTAACAAAGCTCAGAAATGACCAGACGCAGGAGTGTGATAGGTGGCACAGGGCTCCTCACAGCACAACTACCTCCATGTTCCTTGGGCAGTTTCTAATGCTCAGCCATCTCAAGAGCTGTCCAGATGAAGACCCAAGCATAGCAGGTGCACAGAAGGCTGTGGCCATCTTCCTGCTCTGAGCTCTGGGCCTTGTGTCTAGGAAAGGACCAGGATGCAGTGCAGTCTTTCTCCTTCCAGGCAGTGATCAGACAGACAGACAGGTTTTACAGTCAGCCTTGTCAATACGCCGCTGAAATGTTCCCACAGGACAAGTGTTAAGTAAGACAGATGTCATGGTCAAATACAGTAGGGACTCTTGAGCCACTAGAAGCTTGATTCTCAGTGCATGGGCTTGTTTGGAATGCAAAATAAAGACTTTCAGAAAGGGGCAGCCAGTTAGTGGATTCACCAAGCACCTTGAGACTCGTCCAGATGTTGTGGGTCTTCTCATCCACCAAGTAACAGCAGAAGATGAGGGTCATTCTCAATTACTGAAGAAAATCTAATGTGCCTCCATACCTCTGGCTTGTATCACCTGAGGATGACTCACCCATGAACTGACTTTCCTCACTGATTTAGAGGCGCTAAAATAGCCATTTTCATCTTCAAGAGCCAACTGAGAAGCCTGTACAAAGAAGCCTTTGTTACTGCCAAGGAAAACCTAGTTTTTCCATCTGCTTAGCTGCTGTGTGTCACTAGGCAAGTCATATGGATACTTGTACATTTTCCTAGGGAAGAGCTGGTGGGGGCACACCTCATTCCTCGGAAGAGCATCCCCCAAACCAGCTGTGTACCAGGCTCTACCATGCAGGCACTCAAACCTGCAATGTCTGTCCAGAGGAGATGCCCTGATGTGAGCCGGTCTGAGCTTTCCCACAAGGAAAGCCATGTAAACCGGGCAGGGGACCATGGCTGAAGAAAACAAAATGGTTGGTGTCACACAGAGGAAAGAGGGAACACACAGCTGCTAAAAGGGTGAACAGAAAATCATTTATCTAAATAGAAGAATAGAAATAAACAAAACCTCTTAAAAACAATCACAAGATTTACAAATAAATTGGTACAAATAAATACTGTAAATCTATAACATTTGAATTATAAACGCGTCTGTTATGACAGCTTGTGAAGCTTGTGCACATGACCTGTGTTTAGCTGTTTCTCGATGCCGCTGCTCAAATGCATGAAATGTACGCCATGATGCCGTGGGTACAGCTGAGGAGGGTGGAAATCAAAGCAGGGCTTACTTTTGGCCCAAGGCAATACTGGTAACTGGGCCTTAATACCAGGAAGAGGCATGGTCAGAGCCTAGATGGGCAGCTTCCACTGCAGATAGATTCTGCAGTGCAAGTGAGTGGTAGAAGCCATTGATGTAGCTTGGGTGTGGATGAGGAAGGAGGCTCTGGTCTCGGCCATATGCTACCACTGCATAGCGAAGAGACCCAGTCACCAAAACACCTGCAGTAATTCATGGAGACTTGAGAAGCTCTGCCCCATCTACCTCCCAGATACTGGCCATTAGGAATGGGTTGGGGTAAGGCAATGAAAGAAGCTGGTATAAGAGCAGCAATATGGTTTGTTTTTTTTTTCCTTTTAAACAAAAAATACCACCACCTTCTCACCCAATAAGGGACAACAGAACCCTAGGCTCAGTGGATGAGGGGCTTCCAAACAGTGTCTTAGTCACATGATATACTAACAGAGACATATGTACATAATAAATAATATAAAATAAAGCATATACATTTGTGGATTTAAAGGACTGCAAAAACAAGAAAAGTCAATAAGTTGGTGAGACTTCACAGTGGACCTGACATGGGTAGTAGTGAATCAGAAGCCAGGCGGGGGCTCTCTAGGGAATGAGTCCATACTTCCCTTGGTTCTAGAGGTCTGGGACCCCAGTTGTTTGTAAGAAACCCAAGTCTCCAAGAAGAGCAGGCACTCAGGTCTGTCAGGCCCTTTTGATAATTCTCTTTAGGGCGACTCTGGAAGAATCTAGCCCCAGAAGTAAATCTTCGTGGATCAGATGTGAGCAGCATCAGAACTAACCCTTGTAAGTGAAGCTGGACAGTACCCCATAGATACATCGTCATCTGAAACGTCGGCCTACACTGCTCCTACCTACCAGCTGTGGACATACAGACACTTAGAACCTGACTCTTGCAATTTTGATAATTGCTTCAAGTACTGCCTGGCATTCCCCATCAAAAAGCATTTAAAACAACTGCAGTTGAGATATCTCCAATGGCTCTGGTATAAAAAGGTTGCATGAGCTATGTCAGCCAGAGGGAACTAAGAAGCAAAGGTTCCCAGATGCTCACTTTAGCTGCTGTGTATGGATTGTTCCCTCTGCCTGACTGAGGTGGCCAGGGGGGTGCTGGACCACTGGGGACTCTCTAAAAGGAAAACCAGTAAATGAGCATTGATTCCAGGAAGAGGGTGGAGGTGCTAGAGGAAGGCTTGCCCATCCCAGGCCCAGGCCTCGTAACAGCAGCTCAGCCTCAGAGCACTGCTCATCCTTCACCTAGAAGCAAATGAACCTCAGCAAGCTCACCCTTCCATCAGCTCCTAAAACACAAGTGAATGGCCCTGAGTATCCAAGTCCACAGAGTAGGTGCTCATCCATACATTGGGATGGGAAAAACTTCCATATTCAGCTCAAAAATTCCTAATTCTGGGCTAGCCTACAACTTACCCAGTTGTCCTTGTTGGACAGGAGCACCACAAGCCTAAGGCCCAGAATGGAAGCAAACATAGCCCAGGAAAGAACCTGGTCCCTCAAAAAAAGGGCACACTGGTAGCTAAGGAGCTAAACAACCGCCAGCCCTGCACAAGGAAAGCAGAGGGAGGAGTCATGCCAAGCCACAGCGGGTTAGACTACATGGTGTGTCTGAAGCAGCCAACCCTCTCAGCTTGCTCCAGGGGACAAGGTGTGTACATTGCACCAGTCCAGAGGGTTAACCTGCTTGGGTTTGTCCCTGGGAGACCGCATCCCCTGGGTTGAGGCACAATGACTGTGGCAGATCCCTGGCAGCCTTCAGAGAAGGACAGAGGTGCTTGTGTATGTTTTCACTAGCCAGGACACAGGCCGAGTCACCCAGCACCTACTTGGTTTTGCTCCTTAACCCAAATAACTTGCCGGCTGAAGATCATGGTCCCTGTGTAACTCAAAATCCTGTCGCTCCATTTTTTAATACGTTTGGACCTGCCATGTTTTCCTAGATTTGGAAAAGCTGGTCCTTTAGCTGTACAGAGCTGGGGACGGCGAGGTGACTTTTCACAGTTAGTGTTCCCTATCAGTGTGAAGTTCTGCACTGAACACCTTGCACGCGTTTCTTGGAATAACACGAGAAAGTGGTTTGTGGCTCAGCTCCCTTCACGTGAGGTCAACTATGCCCACAGAGAGTATGAAACAGGTGGCACCTTCAAATCAGGAACCAAAATTTAAGCTAGCTGACTAGCACCCCAATGTGGAAATGTCAGGATTCTCTTCTCCTAAGACTTTACTAGAGTTTGGACTTGCCTTATGGATAAAGGGCAGTAAATGAAGGACCCTCATTAACAGTGACAGTGTCCCAGCAATGTCTGCACACAGGTATCCAGTTCTAGTTGCTGTCCTATCCTCTGGCTGGCAGCAGAGGCACAGGGGCAGGCCCATAGCACCCAGAACTCCTGAGGCCTGAGTCTGTCTGGCCTGACCCCTCCCCTCCATGTCTGCACATGCAGCATCCCTGGAGGGCTTCCAGGCCAGAGCTACATGGAAGGAGCCTGCCCATGGCCACTCCACTACTTTCCAGGCTCTCTTGGCTGGGAAGCCCATGGGGTGAGGCCAGAGATGGTATGTGCCATTCCTAGCCAAGATCCACTCAGAGGGGCAATGAGCCGGTTGTCTCAGGAGTCGGCTTGGGAGTGGGAGACTTGGAAACACTGTTCACTCAGACACAAGCCCTGTTTGAAGATTGAGACTTCTCCCCAGAGCAGCTCAAACTATGGCTGATGGAGGAACTATTCGGAATTCCTGGTTATTATAGAAGTAACTAGTCAAAGATAGTTCATTAATGGAAAATGAACACGAAGCTGGCAGGCCACAGTCTCGATCTCTGAGAACCCCACTCTACAGTTAGCTGCCACAGCGGGTGGTGACTGATGTGCTCCCAGCTCCCTCTAGTCCTGCATCTCTAGGATCCAGGAAGAGTAAAACTCTGAGAGAGGCCCAAGGTGCTTCTCTTCCAGAGGCTCCTTCTTGGGGCAAGGCTGTCTGAGGCAGAGGGGTGCCATGCCTGAGAGGCAGCAGAGTGGAACGCTTAGCACTAGAGCCTTGGCTGGCCTTCCTAGCTCCCCAGGCCTCAGGGATGGGGCCAGCTAGAAGCTTGTTGGCGGGACACTGGCCCTGGTCACACTCAGAGAGCTTACATCTTTATGCTCCTTATTAAAATGATATTTTCACCTGGATGTGTTTGAGAAGGGGGTGCTCACTGTGTGGGGTTTCCCATGATAGGAACCTCATCCCACAGTGGCAGGCTATGTACCAGTAGCAGGTCACTCAGCTCCTTTAAAGGCCACTCTCAACAACTCCCCACCAAGGGCCAGCCTTTCTCAACCAGAACACTCAGGACCACTACCCACTGTCAGTGGCCATGGCCAAGGTCTGTGGGTGTGGCAGTGATAGAGCACCTACCTGCCAAGGATGTACATGGCCATGGGTTCTAATTCTAGTACTCCTGTGCACACGTGCGCACCCACACACACACACACACACACACACACAGAGTTTTCAGAGTCATCAGCTATTCAACAAAGGATCTACCCAACATGTCACCCTCCCAGAGTCCAACCTGGGATTAGCAGACCTCCTACCTGAAGGGAGGAGGCTGGCGCTGAGCCTGAGAGTTCCCTTGCAGGAAGCCCAGGCCCCCGAAGTCTCTCTTCTCCAGCAGTGACCTGGCTAATGAGAAGCCCACTGAACACTGGCCAGGAGTCCATTTCAGTGTGTGAATGAGCACTGCCAGCAAATGCAAGGAAGGAACCTTTTAAAAGAAGCCACCCAAGCAGTACCTGCCGACGTGAGTTTCATAACACATGGTAAATTTGGTATTAAAGACAGACAGGGACACACATGAAATGGCCACAACACACATTTGGTTTCTGAATCCATTCGGGGTCAAACTGACTCTGGCTGTATGGGTGGCTCTCTGGCAATGGCCGCATCTGAAGCAGGGCCACCTTTGAACAGGCCACTGCTGAGCTCCACAGCCCAGGGGCAACATGGGAGGGGCACTTGGCTCTATGGAAGGAAGGGCATTCCATCAGAAACATGGGTGTAGAAATGCCTAAGTGCACAGTCCACCTCCCACCCTGCCCCGCCCCACTCAGGTAATACACAAATCCTGTAGCCACCACCACCACATGTTCATTAAGAAGCCCCATGGAAGGTTTCCACTTGGCACCTGTAGCAGCAGCTTGGGTTAGCAAGAGTGAGGGGTAGGAGGGGTTGGGGGAGGCTAGCTGATGTCCCAGACCACCAGAGGTTACAGGAATGGGGGATGAAGTCATTGCCTCCTGCCAATGATAAACCATGGGTTTAAAATTCATTAACATTCATTTTGGTGATAAAAATTCCTTAGGGTGGGAGCAAGATCACATTCCCAAGCAAACGTTAAATTAACCCTTCCTGAGGGAAAGGGATGGATGGGGTTAGACATCATATTTTCAAAAGGACACTATGTGCACAGAGGGCACCTGCAGCTTCCGCCGACACCCACAGTGACGACAGACTTGGCACGTTCTGCAGTGACATGATTTTTCTTCATTCGTCCATCAAGTTCGACAGCGACACCCACCGGGCACAGAGGAAAGGTATCCCTTCTGGGGACGGCCAGGGAAGGCCGCTAAAGGGGCAAGTCCATCCTGTCGGGGTCACACGGTGGGGCTACAGCAGAGTTAGCTTGGAAAGACCAACTTCAAACTCTGCAAAAGACACTTAGAAACAAAAACATGATCTCTTGGAAAAAAATAAATGCAACAATTTTTAAATTCATGCAAATTGAGGGATGAAAGAAACGATAAAAGGTTCTGAAAAAATAAACATGATTCTATTTGGGCGGAAGAAGTTTGTCTCCGAATTCTTGAAAGCCATGCCCCAGCTGTGGATGTCACGTGTCCAGTTTCCATCCCTCCCCCAGCCGTCCTCCGCGGCTTCCAGGGAAAGGGGCAAAGTCTTTGGTCTCAAGGCTGTAGGACGCAGCATGGCAGACAAGCTCAACTAGCGGAAGTCATGGTCAGACTGAGTGCAGGAGGCCGGACAAGGGGGCCCGAGGGGCCCTAGATGGCACCCTCACTGTGCAGGCTGTGGTTGGCCTTGTTGTGTGACACACAGTTCTGTTCAGTGAGCAAGTTGGCCGTCTCGTCTGGCAAGCCGTCATGTAGCTCCGTAAGAGTCAATTCAATTTTAGTATTTTCACTGTCTGAAGACTGAGGCGTTTTGTCCATCCGAGACGCCATCAAGGCATTTTGGTATTGCTGTCTGGAGATCTGGGACCAGAAGAGAACACAGAAAACAAACCGAGAGAACTTATTTTTAGGTTCTCTTGTCTCCTAACACCATATCACATACCGAATACCCCAGGAGGCCCAGCACTTTTCCTCTAGGAGAAAATCATCCTTGAGTAGGAACCGGGCCATTCTGTGAAAGGTTCACACTGATTCCCGAGATCCAGCCAGCTCTCACCACTAGAACCATTTCTACATCTTGCCTCTTACATTCAGAGACAAGAAAAATGGCTATCAGCTTCCTTCAGCGAAATCCGCTTGGGTCTCTGAAAGATGTCTAATTCAGGCTAAGGAAAAGGTCTGTGTCCAGGGCAGAGGCAACCCCAGGGCTTTCCAGGCCAAGCAGTCACCAGTCACCAGAGAACTGATAATGGCTTTCCCTCATCCTGTTCCGATTCCCTGCCATGGCCACGTTTGCTTTGGCTGCTCATGGGATAGAACGGAGGTCAATGTGTTTCTCAACCTGTGCTGGGCCCAGAGAGGGAGGTGGGACGTTTTGAGAGCCAAGGGGAAGCTGTCAGGGAAGTGGCTGTACCTGCCAGATCCAGCCGCAGCCCTCCCCACTCACCTTGACGAACTGTAGGTCAGAGAGGGCTCGTACTGAGTAGTCAGGGATGTAGACTTGAAGGAATGAAGAACTGAGCTGGTTGTTGCTGCTCCCCAAGGGCGGTGTCATGGCGTCAATCCGGTCGCTCCGACTGAGAGAATCTGAGTGATTCAGGCCACAGGGGCGAGGAGGTGACTTATTTTCACCTAGAAAAGGGAGAGAAAACAGCCTTTAAAGCACTGTAGGTATAGCCGCTGGAGAACGCTCACTCCAAATGAAAAGCGATCACACAAGGACCCACACGTTTCTCCCGCAGGTCCGTGCAGCTCAGCTGTGACAGACCAGGGTATAAAGGCTAAGGCTTAGTAACTGGGAACCCGCCTTCCAGGGAGCATCACTAGGTACACAGACAGGCCTGAGGGTAAGGCCGGGTCACAGATGCTACCCGACACTAACAAGGACCATAAAAGGCTCTCCGTTATCTGTCCAGGGGCCAAACAAAATTCTCAAAGACCCTCTGTCTCCTCTGCCTCTTAGCCATCAGCCAGCTCAGGTATGCCATCATGCTAGGTGACAGAAAACCCTCGAGAGGCCTGCTCCATGTCTTGGTGAGATAGGTTTCTGCAGTGAGCTCCTTGGAGCAAGCGTTCAGAAAGAATTGAACCTGGATCCCTCTGGGAAAGCAACACAGTGTTTTCTCTGCACCGCCAAGCCATCTCCAGCTCCTCATCTCTCCAGCCCTCCCCCGTCCCCCGTCTCTCCAGCCCCCATCTCTCTCCAGCTCCCCATCTCTCTCTCTAGCCCCCATCTCTCTCTCCAGCCCCCATCTCTCCAGCCTCTCTCTCCAGCCCCCATCTCTCTCTCCAGCCCCCCATCTCTCTCCAGCTCCCCATCTCTCCAGCCCCCCATTCCTTGTAGCTTTAGCGATGAATTATGTTAAAGGTAAAATACCACTGGGTGTGGTGGCACACCCCTGTGATCCCAGGACCCGAGGGGCAGAGGTGTGTAGATTTCTGAGTTCAAGGTTAGCCTGGTCTATAGAGGGAGTTCCAGGACAGCCAGGGCTACACAGAGAAACCACATCTCAAAAAACCAAACCAACCAGCCAACCAAATAATAAATAGAGCCCATGTCCTCCCTGAGGAGGCCTTTTCATCCCGCTGTTTCACCCATCTGCACACAGTAGATGGGCTCTGAATTGCAGAATGCCACAGAGATAGAGGGGACCCACGCTCCCATCTTCCGAAGCCCTTAACAGATGCCCAGAAAAGAGCCAGTCTGTGGCAGGTCCTGCCCTCCAACTATCAAAGTCTGTCACTGTGGCCACAACCTACCTCCTCCTTCAAGTGACTAGTTTACACAGTGCCATTGAGCAACTTGAAACCAACTGAAGAACCCGAAGTACTGTGTTCCCTGAAGCTTTTCTCTCTTCATAGAGGTACTAAAGTTCTCAGCCCAGCCTCACCCCCGTGTCCACTGGGGAACTCCTCTCAGGACTCCCAGGCCACATTTCCCTCTTCCAGCAGTGTACCACACAGCTCACAGTGCTGGATTCCTGAGTCAGCATCCAACTCAACAGTGCCCCCTACTGTCCCTGCCACCTCCTGCAATAACGGCACAGTAACAGCCAGCACTTCACTCTTATAGGGGAACTTTGAACAGGTGACCCAACTCTGCCCAGCTTCAGAGTCCTTTCTGTAAACTGCACAGTGGTACCCAGCTCACAGAAGATATAGCGCTAGGCACAGCATCACACCGTGAGTGCTGGATGGATGTGCACTGTTGACATGTCCCGTTCTCTCCTGTTAGCCTCTCCCAGACCGTACCACCATGCTCCTGGATCAGGTCTTTATCTCTAAATTTCATCCAGGAGTCCTATGTTTCTGCATGTATTTTTGTTTTTGTTTTTGTTTTTGTTTTTCGAGACATAGTTTCTCTGTGTAGCCCTGGATGTTCTGGAACTCACTTTGTAGACCAGGCTGGCCTCGAACTCAGAAATCTGCCTGCCTCTGCCTCCCAAGTGCTGGGATTAAAGGCGTGTGCCACCACGCCCGGCTCATATTTTTGTTAATATATTTAATGGTTTTTTTGGAAAGGATTTTATGCCTTTTGTAGGTCTACAAACAAAACTTCCAATGTAAAGAACAAGATATCCTTACTAAAATATAGTATAAAAGTCAAACCAACAGATCATTATTTTAAACATATATTATAAAAGTAAAATTAAAAATTGAGGGGTGTGTTTAGTTGTATTAAGATATTTTGAAAAAGATATTTAGAAAGAGTAGACAATATAAAGCTATTTTTTCTATGAAATATGTATGTATGTATGTATGTATGTATGTATGTTTTTTTTGTTGTTGTTGCTGAAATAAGGTCTTACTGTGTAACCCTGACTGGCCTGGAACTCACTGTGTAGACCAGGCTGACCTGGAACTCATAGAGATCCACCCATCTATTTCTCTCTCTTGAATGCTGTCCACATCGGTTTTTAAAACAGTGTTTACTTCTATGGTTTCAAGGTATTAAAGGCAAGGCACCCGGGTGGCAGGCTCACTGCTCCTTGGAAGGTAGGGGTCAGAGCCTGGATTCTTCTAGACTCCCAGTTAGTGAACACTGCTTTCTGATTGGTTTGTTGGATGTGTGTGTGTGCGCGCGCGCGCGCATAATCGTGTGATGGACCTCTTGTTGTGCCTGTTGTTACAGCCACAGTCTGCGGAAGCCACCCATTGCCCACACTCCTTCTACAGAGCCATGGGTCTGACATGACTGACTGGGAGCACACCTCCTAGCTTTAATATAGCTCAGCATCTTAAGGACAATATTAAAATCTTAGTGCCAAGGAAAGAAAGAGCAGGCTTACGGCACGTGGCCAGTGACACTAGCTCAGCCTCCTCGACAGGAAGCAGCAAGCCTTGGGAAACAACTGTTCATCTGATCCCAAGGCTCACACTCTCGCTCACACACACAAAAAAAGTAGTCATAAAAGTTTAATTATTTTTAACATTAATATAAAATTATTGTAAAAAGAGGGGAGACTAGGACCCTCGTGACAGTGCAGGGCAATCTGCAGTGGGCCAGAGAGACTTCACTAGTTTTCTGTGGTTGTTTGCTACTCTTCCATGAGAGCTGTATGTTTTCTCAAGAAGCCACTGGAAGTTTCTCTCCACACAGTACTCTGATGTAAACAGGGATCTGGCCTCTTCTCACTATTCTAAGATCTGAGCAGAATGGCCATCTGAAGGACACACAGTGTTCGATCCCAGGTGTGACCAAAAGCAGCAGGCAGGGGCTTCCTCGCTCAGCAAGGGCATGCCTGCCTCCAGGGTGGACTTCCTCTTGCTCCTAGCCTCCCGCTGAAAACACTGGGCTCTGCTGTGGCCTGACAGGGCCAGCCCTGGGTCTGACTTAACTCGCAGCTGCTTTCATTCTAAGGATTTCACAAGCCTTCTCTACCGTGTTATCCATTCTGGGCCCCAGGAACAGAGCTCCCTAATGCAACTTCCAAAACAGAACAGCTGGGCCGTCGGAGTTCTGACAGTTGCTACTTGTGTACTTTGGATGTCTCGGCGAGTGGGGCAATCATATACATCCTTTATCCAAAATCCTTGAGTTAAAGAACTAAATTTCTAGCTACAAATTGGTGCAAATGCACCTCAAACCACCAACTCTGTTCAGCAGCCCTGAAGACTCAATTGCAGTGAAGCCCTAAATCCCAGACCCACAGAGCAGAAGCTGGAGCAAGCTCCGCCCAAGGCTGGGTTCATGCTTTGCTATCAAATTTGTATGTCAAGGTTTTATGACAGAAAAAAAGATGAGACACCAATTTTAGCTGGGCTTGGTGGCACCCAACCAGAATCCAGGCACTTGGGAGGTAGAGACTGGAAGATACTGAGTTCAAGGTCATCTTCAGATATATAGTAAGTTCAAGTTTGAGGCCAGCCTGGGCTACAAGAGACCTCATCTCAAAAACCAGACAAAACAAAAGCAAAATCAAAACCTTTTGAGCTGGACATGGGGGTGCACCCCTTTAGTCCCAGCACTCAGGAGGCAGAGGCAGGTGGATTTCTGTGAGGTGCGGTCTGCTGGTCTACACAGGACAGCCAGGGCCAAGACCTTACCTCAACAGTCAACCAACCAAGCAGTCAAACAACCCCTCAAAGTGTCTTACTTACTTACTTACTTACTTACTTACTTTGCTTTTCTGGCTTTTTGCTTCAGTTTATTTTATCTATCCTACCTAGGAATCCTTTCTTTTGACTACAAACTGGTAGGCAGAATAATGAACGGTGCCTCCTTTGCACTATAGGCACCTTCTGGACGGGTCTCATTGCCACTGCAATGGCAGCAGGCCTGTGGGCCAGGACCTTCAAGGCAGGCAGGCCTATCTACTCCTGCCCAGATGGAGCAGCCATTGGGAAGAGAACTCCAATTCTACAGAGATGTAACATGCAGATGATGTACTGGGCTTTGACTCATCAACTTCATTATCCCTGCAATTTTGTAAACAATCAGCAAACATGCGTGAAGAATAGAAGAAAAATATAAATGCATGGATACATGTGAGTGCACGTGTGTGTTCTGTTCATTGGTTTGAGTTAAATAGCTCTGTGAATGAATATCTTATTCTTAGACATGCCAAACTCGAAGAGTGTGTGTGTGTGTGTGTGTGTGTGTGTGTGTGTGTGTAGGCCAGAGCCCAACCTTGGGTGTTCCTCCGGAGCTGTCCACTTTGTTTAGACAATGTCACCCCTGGGACCTGAGGCCCCCTGATTTGGCCCATCTGGCTGGCAGTGAGTGCAGGGTTCCTGCTGTTTCCACCTCCCCAGTATGGGGATCAAAACCAACTGGTGATCAAAACCAGGCTACTAAGTTGGCTTCTGGGAGCTGGAGCCCGGGTTGTCATCTGCCTGTAGCTAGCATTCAGCGACTGAACCATCTCTGAAGCCCTATGGTAGGGTCCTGAAGTCAGGGTTTTACTCTAGCCATCCCGGCTGCAAACTCACTATATGTAGCCCAAGCTGGTCTTGAATACGTGGCAATCTGCGTATTTAAGCTGAAACACAGAGATTAGAGGTGGCCACCACACTTGGCTGACAGCAAACTCATGGAAACATTAATTAATTTTCCTCCTATGTAAGCATGGATGGGCTCCTCCAAGTACCAGCATGAATGGAGTTGGATTGTATGTAAATTGCATCAGTCAGATTAAAACCTACAAGCTGTATGGGAAAAGGGCAATGCAGGAAAGCTGCATCACCCAACACTGATGTCTGACAATCTACCTTTCTTTGAGGTAGGATCTTCCTATGTTATTATATATTAACCCTGAACTCTCCTGCCTCAGATCCTCAATTAAGGCTAAACAATTTTAATTAAAGAAAGATTAAAACTTTTCTTTGTAGTGGCTGGTGTATTAGGTCTGGCCATGCTCTCCTGCTGGGGGTGAGTTGGGGGGTTATCAGCTGCTGGTTAGGAATGGGCACAGTACTGAGCCCAAAGTTAAGACCCCAGAGCAGCAAGGCCAGCTGTCAGAGGAGCTCACAGCGTGTGTGTGTGTGTGTGTGTGTGTGTGTTGGGGACTTGTGGGTGGGAGGGAGAAATTCTCCCAAATCAGGGTGAGTGTGGGCTTTTCTCATTTGCCAGGAAAAGTTCATGCTCTCCCAAGATTCTGTCCAAATTGATTCTTTGGGAAAGGAAAGCAGTTTTGACTCAGGTGCAAACGCAACATCTTATAACATGCTGAAGATGGGGTAAGACTCTGGGCAGACCTGGGGCAGACCTGCAAGGCCCAGACCTGTGAGGTGGGATGAGAAGACAGGCAGCCACCATACAGACTTTCCCTATGCCCAGTCACCATGGGTCCTGGCCCAGAGTTCCTATCTAGCCCTCTGTGGCTTATGTTTTCTGGACAGCTCCATCTTAGACAGCAGCCTTGGAGTTTTCAGGCTGGCAGGAAGCTGGGAACAGCACTGTGGAAACAGTGTGCCGCTTGATGGCCAGGCTTCCCCAGGGTCTAGGCAGGTAGTGGATCAATGATTGGGTTAGGAGAAAGGAAGCATGCAGAGTTACCTGGAGAGCCCGCAGCTAACACCTCTGTCCTGCTGACAACAAAGGTGCGAGACAGGGACAAAGGAACTGGAAAATGGAGAAAAACAAGGTGAGACCACATCAAAAGGCAGAAACAGATCTTCACATCCAGAGGACCACAGTGGACGCTGTCTCACTAACATGAGCATCCCACCCCGCAAGTTGCAAAGCCCACGTGCTGTTATATAAAAGGAAGGGACACAGATGACTTCCCAAGAACAGTATGCCACTGGGAAGAATCTTGTCCTTGTGCTCTTTTCTGGAAAGTTCTTAAACCTCCAAACCCAATTGAGGTCCACAGCTCCAAAACAGGCTGTTCTCAATGTCTGAGTCACAATTAGCCAAGCCTCAGCTGGTAGGGGCTCTAAAAATAGGCCCACACTGCACTGCAGCGCTCACTCACCATGCAGCCTCGCAAGCCCCTGATTACCCAACTCACTGGTGTTATTGGTTTCCTAATTTTGGCTTGATACTTTGAATTGCTTGAGATGATTGCAGATTTCAGAACAGAGGCAAATGTGTAGAATGCCATGTGCAGACTGCCTGAGAATGGCAGACAAAGGTTAGGCTCAGCACTGCTCACTCTGATGGGAGACTAGCCCCACCACAGGGAAGACCCCAAGGGCAGGCCAGGAGGGACAGGGCATGCCTTCCCACATGTCCCAAGGACTGTGGGCTTTATTTTACTGCTTTGTGTCAGGACAAGTTCTCAACCTAGAGCCCTGGCTGGCCTGGAACTTGCTCTGTAGGCCACTCTGGCCTCGGTCTCACTGCAGTCCTCCATCTCTGTTTCCCCAGTGGATAGCTGACTTTCCATTTCCATGTGGACATGTGTGCGGGCCATAGCATGTACGTAGGGAACACAGGGCAACACATGGGAGTCGTTCTCAAGTCACCAGGCTTGGTGGTAAGCACCTTTACCTCTTGAGCAGACACTTTAATGTCCTGTCCTGATAGGACAGTGAACACACAGGCCCCAAGTCAGCCTTTGAAATGAATGAGGGGCCTCCTGGGGGAGAGCCAGCTCTTTGCTGCCTTTTGTTGTTATTTTTCAGTTGGTTTGAAAGGTCTCTTGTGGTCTAGGGTTAACCTCAGACTTACTACTTAGCTCAGGCTAACCTCGTGGTCCTCCCACCTCCTTCCCGAGGGCTGGAACTAGTGGTGTGGCCACCATTCCTAGCCTTTTGTTGTCCTTTCCTGCGTGGATTTTCCCTAACTACTGTTCGCTATGAGCTAGGCTAGTGTTCAGGTCTAAATAGCCAGTCATCAGCAAAAGTGTGCTGCTCTCAGTTGTTTACAGAGAAGCCTTAAAAATAGGGGTCTGTTAACCTGGGCTAACTCGAGGCACAGAGTCCCAGAACAGTCACAATGATATACCTTCCTGTGACATAATGTTTCTTCCTGTTGTTCTGTTCTTTCCATCTGTTTTCACACTTTTGAGACAAGGTCTCGTGTAGACTACGCTGACTCTGAACTTGTAGCAATTCACCTGTCTTTACCTTATATTTTAAGGGTCACAACACACTATATACACAGCACCTCATTGTGTTCTCCTGGTTATTGTGGGACACCAAGGGCTTTTCCTCAGTGTTACACCCCCTGCATCCTGGGCCATGACCCAGGCCTTTTTCCATGCCCAGTCACCAAGTCCCCTCCAGTGTCACCACGCAGTGGGAAGGAAGATCACTTTCAAGTTCACAACAAAGACCTTCTAGGAGGGACCACGCAGGCCCATGTGCACACTCGGACAATGTCCCTTAGGACAGCAAAGCCTGCATGAGAGAGCAAGGAATCTAGACAGCTTACTGGCTTTCTAATGCTTACATCCTATGCACGTCACACTGCTGTGTGGGACAGCAGGGGAAGACAGATGTCACAAAGACAAACTTGCCTGAAGGGTTGCCATCACTGTTACATTTTCTCAGTTTGACAACTTTCCTTTAAGATGGACTATGGTTAGCTTTGGCCTTTGTAAAGATTTCCTTGTGCAGAATGTCCTTTTGCATTCTGGCCACCAGGTGGCACCACAGCACCTCCGTTTACCTGCCTGACCTACTCCTGGCCAGGGCAGGCAAGCAATAGCAAAGTTGGGTGCTGACACCCCTGCAGGCCCCTCAGACTCTCAGAGAACTTGCTCAACCCCCATGGTGGCATAACCGTGCACCACAAGCAGCCAACTCTCTAGACAAACAGTAGTAGCACACCCTCAGCCTCAGGAAGATGTAACGGAAAATCCCCAGAAGAGCTACTCTGTATGCCTTAGATAGACTTGGAATGGAGACCAGGCGACACTTCCCAAGACAGGCGGGAGTGTAACAGACACAAGGCTTCTGGAAGAGCTAAGCTTCTAAAAAGTTCTAAAGCTAACTAGCAACTCAGCAGACCCCAGCGCACACACACACACACAGAAGACACGCAGCTTCTGCAGGTGCCTCTAACTGGAAACAGCCTGCGGACGGTTAATCTAAGGGTCAGCGTCCCTTGGGTTTACAGTTGGCATGGCAACACACCTCTGGTATGTGTCTTGAGAGTATCCAGGGAGGTGAATGGGAAAGCACACTCCTGAGTGTGGGGACAGGATCCACAGACTGGGGTTCTGGACTGATGTAAAATGAGGGTGGGCCCTGAGCAGCAACAGTCCTCCCTCCCTGTGACCCCAGCATCACCGTAGGCCTCAGGTGGCCTTAGTGCATTGCTCAAGGATCAGATGGGGGAACTGCAGCACATAGGGATAGGAAGGAAGCACACCCACGCGAAGCCCAGATGACCATGGCAGCACAACCCCGGCAGAGGAAGACAGAGCCAGCCCACTACAACCTGTGTCCATACAATGTTCAAGAAGTGACGGGGGACCTCTGGGGCACAGTGATTCAGAGGGGGACACTTATTCTCTCCTCTCTCTCTCACTAGGACCTTAACAGTCCGCCTCTCCTGGTGTGCACAGCTCTGTTTGCTGTGTGTGGAGACCTAGGAAGGCGTCTACCCGGGATGGGTACAGCTTCTGTCTCTATGATTCATGTCAATGAGAACCAATTCATGCTGGGCTCTGGGGAGACTGAGGGAGAAGAGCTGTGTCTTCCTGAAACAGAGCCCTGTGCTCAGATGCCGGGCCACTCACCTGGAGAGGCTGTGAGAGCCATAACACCGTAGTAGGAGAAAGCACTGGCTTCAAACTTCATGCCTTCTTTCCCAGCTTCCACCTCCACCTTCCCCTGTGGGAAGAAAAGGAGGGACTTCAGCTTCAATGGCACAGAAAGCTAGTCCTTCCTGGGCTTGGCCACACTCCTCTCCAATGATCCCAAGAAAGACAAGCTCTGGAAAATAAAGGGGCAGGCATATTCATCTAAACTAGAAAACTGCGTTAGGCTGGACCTCTGGAAATAACGATAAAAGGATCAGTATCTGTGGGCCCACTTCACATTTTCCCCACAGCCCCAGCTCTTCAAGGGCCCTCAGTAATGAAAAGCAGCGGTAAGCCAAGTACTGAGGATGCTCTCAGGGAAGCAGAGGCAGGAGGCTCAGAAACCTATGACCAGCCGGACTCTAGGAGGCTATCCAAAGAGAGGATGGGGGTTGGTGATATGGCTCAGTGGGTAAGAGCACTGACTGCTCTTCCAAAGGTCCTGAGTTCAAATCCCAACAACCAGATGGTGGCTCACACCCATCTGTAATGGGATCTGATGCCCTCACAGTGTGCTCACATACATAAAATAAATAAATTTAAAAAAAAAAAAAAGAGGAGAAAGGGGGGAAGGAAGACAGAGTCAGCCCACTACAACCTGTGTCCATACAATGTTCAAGAAGGGAGGGGGGGATGCCGGGCGTGGTGACACACGCCTTTAATCCCAGCACCCGGGAGGCAGAGGCAGGCGGATTTCTGAGTTCGAGGCCAGCCTGGTCTACAGAGTGAGTTCCAGGACAGCTAGGGCTACACAGAGAAACCCTGTCTCGAAAAACCAAAAAAAAAAAAAAACAAAAAAAAAAAAAGAAGGGAGGGGGGACCTCTGGGGGACAGTGATTCAGAGGAGGACGCTTATTCTCTCCTCTCTCTCAGTCAGGTAGGCAGGCACGCAGGCTAACACCACACCACACTTTAAATTCACTAATGCCCAGGTTAGGAGGCAGACACAGCTGATCCCCCTTCCAAGTCGGGAAAGAGGAGCCGGGAAAGGCAGGTGATCCAAGAGCAGCCCAACACCTGCCACCCATGAGTATGAACTATCCCATCACCCCCCTAGGGTGCATTCAAGTCTGGGTTAGTGAAGACCCTTCTTTTGCACACCCCCTCCGCCTCTCTTTAGGCTCAGGAAATCCTAGCCAGACCGTACAAACCATCTTCGTATGTGTGGTGCTGCAGCTCTAACCCTGCCTCTCCTGTCCTCTAGGCAAGCGCTCTGCCACTCAGCTGCACCCCAGCACCTAAACCCAGAATTTAAAGCAACCTGCAAAGGAGCAAGAGTTAGAGCATGGCAGTCATGCAGCCATACCCTACCTGGAGGAGCCACAAGCAGAGAGGAGCTGTATTCCAATGTGTGGGAGGCACCCCAGGGAACTGGTGGCAGAGGGCTCCACCCCATCAACCATTCCAACATGAAGAACAGACAGTATGGCCAGGCATGGAAGCACATGCCTGCAGGCCTAGCTCACAAAGCAGAGGTAGGAAGATTGCTACAACCCCAAGGCCAGTCTGGTCTACAGAACAAAGTTCCAGGCCAACCTGGGCTGCAGAGTGACAGACACCCTATCTAAAAACTGTTCTCAAAGCTGGAGGCAGAGATGAAGGCTCAGTTGATAAATACCTGCCAACCAAGCACGAGGACCCAAGGTTGGGTCTCCATCACCATGTGAGAGACATGTGCCCACCACATCTGAAACCCTTGTGGTTGGCAGGGACTAATACAGGTGGCTCTTCATTTGGCCAACTGATGACTCAAAAGATATGGCGGAAGGCAATAGTAGAAAATACCTCTGGCTGTCACAGGTACCAGCATGCATGTACCTACACGTGTGCACACAGATAAGCACAAGGAAATAAAGATTCTAAGAGTTTCCGAGAGACCCATTTACTTCCTGTTCTGGCACGAGGACACTCTTTCTGGAGAAGTTTATGGATGGGCAGGATCTGGCTGACCCACTGGTATGAAGGAAGGTCTAACCCAGGTTGACAGCAGACAGACAGGCTTCCAGGTCTGCACAGACAGGGGACAGAGGGCACAGGGCTCCTGGGACAAGGGCAGCTTTTGCAGAGGACATGGGTTCAGGAAGATAGCACAGACCAGGCTAGTGTGGCTGTGCTGAGCAAAGCCCCAGGGGAGGAAGGAACATAATCAGGGAAGCTGTCAGGGAGGGAAAGGGAGACGGAGGAAGCCATTCCCACAGGAGTGTGTGCTTGAGTGACTAAGCGATGGGCTTCTTGGGGGGAAACCAGAAGGCTGAGAAATGAGGACAACTTCCAGCCAGGACCAGGTCTTCTGCAGAGGGTCCAATGGCTGAGGAGAAGGAAGAAGGTTCACACTGATCTGAGCTGGGGCTGGAGATGCGGAGGTGATGGAAAGGGTGGTCACAGAAAGAAATGAGAGACAAAGACCAGGCTGACGTCTATGACTGACAGGATGAGGAAAGCCAGGACTAGAAAGAGGCTGACAGAAAAGTCTCACCAAAGAAACCAGGTGAGGGAGGGTGCCCTGGCACAGGCACAGTTGGCAATGACAGCCACCACAGGGATGTGACGGGAGCACCAGGACTCTGACAGGGAGCTGCCGGGCCAGCAGGAGCACCTCTACCCAGAAGTCAGACAGGAGGAGGACTGGCATTGGGAGGAACAGCCAGGAGAAGGCCTCCCAGGACCTGAGGTGCCCTTCAAAGTTGGCGCAGAAACAGTCTAGAGAATAGTGTACCTGGCACATGGGATTGAGGGGTGGGCTCTTGAGGAGGGAAAGAGAGGAAGTGGCGGCAGGAACAGAGATAGCGTTTACAGAAGGAAAGGGTGGAAGTGCTCAGTAGTATAGGTGCCATGACATTCTCGTCCTCAAGAGCCTTGGCATGCACAGCACCAATGCACCAATGCACCAATGCACACCACTTCCTGAGATGGCTGCTGACTGCTGCTCTACTGAACCATGCAGAGCCAGAGTGTCACGGTGACCTCTGCGTCACAGTGACTTCTGTGTCCAGTGCGTCCTATTGCTTTCGCAGACCACACAGCCTGTGTGTTCCAGGTCTCTGCAAGTGGGTGTGAGCTCCTACTTTGTGATCAACCATTCCAAGCAGTCAGAGCCAGACTGTGGAAAGAAGCCCGGGGCCAGCCTCTCAGGAAGGAGGCAGGCTGATAACCTGACAGGACTCTGTACTGTGCTGGGAGCCTCACCCAGTAACCACAGAAACACAGACTTCTAGACTGCTCCCACCTCCCATGCCCAGGCACTCTGGGTTTATCCTATGAGGTAGGAGGACAGATGCTCTTTAGGTAATTTCAGGAGCCTCATTTTCTGGCTGTTTGTGAACAATGGCTGCAGATCTAGAAACTGATTTTTGGACTCAAAGACTCCCACAAAGGCACAGGGGCCTGGTCTGCTGACTAATGAAAGATGGCTAGAGAGATTCCATACCCACCCCTGAGACCACAGCCATTCCTTAAGTCCTTCAGGGCAGACACCAGGCAGGGTAGGAACAGCTACCTACTCCCCTCTTGGATGTCAAGGAGTCTCAACGTCAGTACCCTGCTGATGCGGATGCTGGGCTGCGGCTCCCATGGTGGGTTCCCTGAACTGGCAGTAGATAAGAACCACCAGGTTTTCATTATCTACTGTGGCTGTCACTGCAGAGAAGACCACATATTTTAACGGGCTCTCCGATGTAGAAAATATAGTCTCCAAACATGCCCTGGAACTGACCGTGGAAAGCTCCACCCCTCTCTCCTCCCTTCCCTCCAACCACTGACAGAGTAGCAACAGCAGCACTCAGGCTCAGTGGCCACTTCCAAAGTTAGAGCAGATTCAAAGGGAAGGCGGCGGGAATCGGGAATCGGGAGGGAGGCAGGACTCTGGAGGAGGCTGAAGGGGAGTGAACATGATTAAAACAGCGCACACAATGAAATCCTCCACAGAGAAGTACACACACACACACACACACACACACACACATGAGAAATAACATCCCAGCATGGAGCTGGACAGTCCAGTCAGTTCACCAGTTTGGAACACTTGTTGCTCTCGCAGAGGAACCAGGTTTAGTTCCCAGCACCTACAAGGCAGCTTACAACCATCCATAACTTCAGTCCCTGGGCACCTGAGTCCCTCTTCTGACCTTCAAGGCCACCAGGCACACACACAGGGCACAGAAATACATGCAGGCAAAACACTGGTACACATAAAATAAAAAACAAATCTAAAAAAAGCACTAAAACCTCAGATTAAAGGACCCTCCCTGGAGGGAGAGGATAGGGGATTTTTGGAGTGAAAATTAGGAAAGGGGATAACATTTGAAATGTAAATAAAGAAAATATCTAATAAAAAATAAAATAAAATAAATAAATAAATGAAAAAAGGCCCCTCCCCACCCCCAGTCCCAGCACTGGCTAGTTCTCCATTTGCTAGCGTTTAAAGCTGCCGTGAGCCCCTCCACAGAGGGAAGCTTTTCTGACAGGCAGGTTCTGGGCACACCAGGAACTTCTGTTGATTTGAGCGTCAGTAGTTTCAAGTAACGTCAGGGCTGAGCTTAGGGCCATCCTACAGGGAAATAGCTTAGAATCAAGTGGCTGCCCCCACTTGATTTTCCTTATAGGAAAATTGATTTCACTTTTGAAATATTCATAAGCTTACTCTATAATTTAAAAAAAAAAAAAACAGAACAGGACATGAGGGACTGCAGGCTTTCTCAGAGGAGAAGGGTGATTTGTAAATGGACAGGGTGAGAAGGAGGCCTATCTGGATATGCTGGCATGTCACTGTTATCCCAACTCAGGAGGCAGAGGTAGGAAAATCACAAGTTCAAAGCCAGGCTGTATAGCAAGGCCCTGTCTAAAAATAATTCTTAATAACAGTCTTAAAGAGGCTCTGGAAGGAGGTGTAATTCTGGAGCAAGGATGGCTTCCTATGTAAGAAGTCAGTCACAGAATCTCCCTTTCCTCCGGATCCTAGTCAGATGTGATGCTATCTGAGTCAGTATGGCCCAATAACCCACATAGTAGATAACCTTGTGGTTACTGTGGCTGGTCCACTCTTGGACTGGGTGCTTCCTGTGCTCGTTGCAGTCACATAACTACCACTGGGGCTCGCTATCAGAGAGGAGAGAGGCAGCTGCAGATGTGGCTCCATTGGTCGGGTGCTTGCCTGGCATATACAAAGCCTGGAGTTTGTCTGCATAAAGCCAGGCACATGCCTGTAAAGCCAGCACATAGGAGGCAACTGCATAGCAGGCTCAAGGCCAGCCTGGACTGTCTGCGATCTCGTGACAGATGAAAAGAGGGAAAGGAAAGGGAAAATGGGAAAGAAGCCAGGGAAGCGGATGCCAAGAGCACAACGTGGGGTGTCTCCTGCCCATGCCACTCAGAGCTGCCTGCCCGTCTGCTCCTCATGTTGGCTATGGCACTTGCAAGCTATCTAGTCATGGCTTTGTATCTGGTGGCTGCACATGGGAGCCTGGGATTCTGCAAGATCACCTCAGAAATGGATACTTTAAAAAATGGTAGGCAAAAATATTAATTTATATATATCCATCTGGTTGCCTACAACCATACTGGTATACCAAGAGGCAAGACTCAAATCCCAATGGCTAAGCTCGATTCTGCACCAACTGGGAGCATTCGACAAGATCCTGGGCGATTCCCGTACACGTCGGGAGTTGGAGAAACCCTGAGCAGGAGAGAACAGAAGAGAAAGCGCATCGCAGTCCCAGAGATAGCTCAGACACGTCCACTGCAGGTCAAATAGTGGCAGCGTGCACCCAAAGAACATTGAGAGTCGTTCAAATGCAGCCAAAGACCTGAGAGGAGGTCTAATCTGAGAAGGGAGTAAAACCCACTTTAGAGCAAACATGTCTTTTAAATCTGTAGCTTTAAAAAATATGATGGCACAGCTGAAGAGGAGGAGGAGGAAGAAAGGGGCATGAATCTGTATGAAATGAGCAAGAGTAATGCCAGAGAAAGTTCCTGCCCACTGAACGCCTGGCAGAGCCATGGCCCAGGCTTTCTGTTTACTGTGCTAGAGACTTTTCACAGTCTTCCCTGTGCTGGGAGAGCAGGGGCTTATTTGGATATTTAGATATGTTACTTCCCAAAGGACGGATAAGACTCCCCCACCCCCCATACACACACACATCCACTATAGAAACGACAGCGATCTAGTCCAGCTTGCCTTTTGGTAAAAAAAAAACTGTGTCTAGCAGTTACAGTTATGGTGCATATAAGTGAGAGAAGACACACCTAACCCTTGAGAGACTTGGAAGCCCCAGGGAGTGGGGAGGTTTGGTGGGGTGGGGGTTGGGGGGTGGACATCCTCTTGGAGATGGGGGGGTGCGGAGGGGGAATGGGAAGAAGGAATGGGATGAGGAACTGTCAGAGGGCAGACCAGGAGGGGGAGAATGAATACAAATTAAAAGGCAAAAACAGGCAGGCTCTCACACAAAGACCCTCCCCAAAGAGCATTCTGTGTTTGACTATCTCTAACTCTTCATTTTATCTTACTGGTTATGTAATTTAAAATTATCATCTAATTGTTCCTGGTATGCTGGTGGAAAAACACTCCCATCACACTGTGTGCCGTGGGGGCACAGCAGGTAAAGCACCTGCGACAACACCCGAGGACTACGGTTGGGTCCTGGAACCAACGTGCTAGAAGAGAACAGATTCCCAAGGCTGACCTCTGACCTCTCCATGCTCACCATGGCACATGAAGATGGATGTGCAGTTGTGCATGCAGCTGTGTGCTTGCTGGAGGACAACCTTAGGTGGTGGCATTCTCTACACTACGTCCCTCCTTATTTTTAGGTGAGGTCTCTCACTGGCCTGGGGCTCACAGATTAGCCTTAGTTGTTTGGCCAAGGAGCCCAGGACCCTACCTGTGTGCCCTACCCCAGTGCTGAGATTACACATGGCCGCCATGTGCTCAGCTCGTCCCTGGTTTCTGGCAGGAACACAGGTGAGGCAGGCACATTATCACTCAGCTATTCCCCTGCCGCAGCTCTATGAGTAGATACAGGTTTCTCAAAAACACATAGAGCCAATACAGATTTCATTGTGGCTTATCAGGATTTTATTATCTCGTTTATTAAAATACATTAGCATATTCTAAAAGTCTACTTTAAAAACTTGAATATTTATTTTTTTAATTAATTTATTTTTTTATGTATATGAGTACTCTATAGCTGTCTTCAGACACACCCTTAGAAGAGTGCATTGGACCCCATTAAAGATGGTTGTGAGCCACCATGTGGTTGCTGGGAACTGAACTCAGGACCTCTGACAGAGCAGTCAGTGCTCTAACTGCTGAGCCATCTCTCCAGCTCCCGAAGATTTATTTTTGTTCATATTTTAGTTTATATTTTGTTATATAAATAATGAAATAGTCTTTTAACCAGGCACACTTATATCATTACTTTGAATAAGCTGAACTTTATTTGCTATAGGACTTAAACTGAAACCTTCTAATGAGGGACAGAGAGGCAGCCTGGGTGGCAGAGTGCTTGCCAAGGGTGCCTGGAACCTGGGGTCTGACACCAGCCAGCACTGTGTAACCTGCATGTGTGGCGCATACACGTGCTCATCCATGAAGACAGACTTTGGATACCCAGACACCCACAGCAATGCCAGCTGGGTGTGGTGGCCCACCTGTAACTCTAGCCTCAGAGGGGAGGGACAGAGCCAGCAGGCCAACAAGACTAGCCATACCAGTGAGTGCTGAGTTTGACTGGGAGACCCTGCTTCCGTGGATGAGATGAAGAGCCATGGGAGATGGTTCCCAAATGAACCTTGGGCCTCCACGAGCACACGAACACGTATGTGTACATATGCCACATACATGCCAAAAGTGTGCATACCATACAGGTGGAAAAGAAAAAAGCTTGAGGCCAGCCTATGCTACACAAGAGCCTGTGGCAAATACTAATATTAAAATGATGTGCTGCTGCATGTAATCCTAATTCCCAAATAAGGGGGTGTCTGGAGCTGCAGAGCGCAGGAAAGCAGGGAAGGTAGGCATTGCTGCTTCCCCTGACTGCATGTTCCTGAAATGCGGAGAGCATGCTCTAGACCCTGGCATGGACTGTGCTGGGGTGGCAGGATTTTGGGGTGGAATGTACTTGGCAAATGATGACAGCTGTACCAGATTGATGGAGGGTGGCATGGCATTTGTCCTGTTGTTCTTTGTCCTTGGACAATTGGCTAGTTTGCAAGAATGTGGGTTTTGCCAAAGTCTGCAACTTAAATACTCCCATGGGCCTGTTCATCAGTCACACTTACTACTTGCAAAATCATGGTGTCAGCTCAGCAAACACGCCGCAGTATGTAACATGCAGAGGTTCAGACACAGGTAGTGTCTGCTGAGTATTGATGGTGCTCCTGTGGTGCTCCAGCCTACATCCAGGAAGCAACCATGAAACAGGAGGAGGCTCACACAGTCAGTACCCTTGTACTAAAAGGAGCCCAGACTTCTGAGAACGTGACTTGCTACAGAAGAGGTACAAAAGTCCCCCAAACTAAAGTGTTACTCAGGGTGGCCAAGTGCAGTGCCTGCTATATGTAACTGTGACATCACAAGTGCTCCAAGAGGTCTGGGAACAATGGCTTTCCTAGCACATTTGTGGTTGTGTCACATTAATGACAGGGCATTGGTCACTATTAGTTACCAATACTTCAGGGGACCATCATATTAAGGCAGTTTCTAGCCAAACAGTCTGGTCAGTGAGCGGAAACAGGGGCACTAAATGGATTCTGTTCACAGTGGTACTAGGACAGACACTAAGATACCAGAAGAAGGCCCAAGATATGTCTCGGTCACTGTAAAAGACCAAGTCCTAATGAGGAATGGACAAAAGAAAAGATGATATCAAGAGAACCCAATGAACCCAGAATCATACATTTCAAATGCCCACCAAGATCTGGACAGGAACAGGCACATTACCAAACGCTCAAAATCAGTAATGACATTGGTCACTTGGCTTGGCACAGCAGCAAAGTGTGACACCTTTTGGTATTAGGCATGATATGAGTGCACTACCTCCTATTAGGACCCCACCCAGCTATGCAAGTGGGGTTCCAGCACTGCCCCCTTATAAACACACACACACACACACACACACACACACACACACACACACACACACACACAAAGTTAAGAAGGCAAGCCGCTCGCCTATGCCAGGCCTCCTCAGAGAAGAGATGGATGCCCACCAAGGGCGAGCAGCACGGAGTGACCCTGACCTGTAGAATGAGGACGAAGTAGTCTACGGGCTTGTTCCGTTGGTAGAGGTAGCATTCAGGGGCTTTCTTGTTCTTCTCATCGTACTTCAGCTCCTGGATGACATTGGGATGCTTTAGCAGCCTTAGGAGGATCTTCTCTGACATCTGGGATGGGCTAAATGCTTCTACTTCTATAGACACAAACACAACTTGACATTACACTTCAAAGAAGGGCAAAGACTGTGCTAGCAATCGAGGTGCTCAGGTCTGAAGAATGCTTGGCGACAGAAAGATAACAACACAGGTGAACCAGCCTTCCATTTGGTGAGCCACTGGGGTCAGATTACCTGGGAGAAATTACAATAGTGGAACAGTCATGTCTGGCCCTTCTCAACCTTTCCTTTCAACCTGCCCTTGGTTTCTGCCCCATATGAGTGCCCTATATTTCTGATTGATGGAAATGATGATGAGCAGATGCCCTTCTTGAGGGCCAGGGTACCCTTCTTAACTCAAGCCACAACAGTCTGACTGCCACCACCAGCCATGGGAGGAGGACACAGATGGTGGGTTAGGACAGGTGCATAGACCCGGGCTCCAACAGCCTTGCTCTCCCGCACCACTCTCTTGAGGAATTCTAGGGACCACGGAGGGAGAGACTCAGAAGAAAAGCAAGGCCGTGCACACGTCAGCATGCACTCTGACTTGCCAATGAAAGAGAAAATGGTGGTCAGCACCTACAAAGACAGTTACTTCATCTAAAACAACAGAAATCTCGAAGCTGCTGACTCCAGCGTGCTGCCGTGAATGTGAACTCCATGGTAACACTGACTTAAGTGTGCTTCTTCCACAATAAGCAACAACAGTACCAGAATAGGAAGATAATAACAGCAAAATATTTGAAACATATTTTTAAATTAGATGCTATATACAAAAGCTACAAATTTTGGATTCACATATGTGACTTTTTCATAGTAAGACAGTACATTGCAGGGAATTTGGAAACTACAGAAAAATAAAGAAAATAAAAATCATCTGTAAGCTGACTTCTTGGCTAGCCATTCAGAGAAATTTGGTGAGTATTTCTTTCCAGTGCTTTGCCTAGGCTTGTGTGCCTGCGAACCCAGTGTGTGCATGTACACACAGAGCCACAAGTGTGGTCTTGGCACACACATACTCTGATATCAGGGGTCTGGGGGTGGTCATGGACACATTCCGGTGTCCTAGTGAGAACAGTAAGCATGCCCATGTATCAGACGGTAGGTGGCACACGTTACTGACTACCTTCAGGGCACATGTATACACACACTGCTCTTAGGGAAAGCTAACTGGCTGGTCCTGGGAATAGATGTTTTCTCCAAGCCTCTGCGAGTCTCCAGGCTTTACTCATGCTTTCCCTGGCCAGCAGAGCACCTTACTGGGCTGTCTGGGGATGTGAGAAGGTTAGCTAGTCTCTTAGATCTTTCAGCCTTTTTTTTTTTTTTTTTTTTTTGGTGTTTCGAGATAGGGTTTCTCTGTATAGCCCAGGCTGGCCTCGAACTCAGAAATCCGCCTGCCTCTGCCTCCCGGGTGCTGGGATTAAAGGCATGCGCCACCAAGCCCGGCTAGGTCTTTCACCTTGACCACTTGGAAGCAGTCAGTGCTGGCTGGGCTAGGCTTTAACCATGTGAACTCTTGCCTCTGGATGGGGCCCAAGTTAACAATCTGACTTGAAGAAACCACCAAGAAGTCCAGGTCCAACTCGGTAAATCTTTCGTTTCATCAAAACCATAAAAGATAAGGGTTTGATTCTGCGTGCCTATTTTTCTTCGCTGTGACTCTTAGCACCTGCGTTACCACTGCTGTCCAACTGCTCTTCCAAGGCAAGCTGAAGAGAGAATTACTCAACTGTCCAATCAAACGAGGTGATGCCTGGCTTGCACTGTCAGCCTACTCCGCCAGCTGGCTCGCCGTGGGGCTGAGCTGGAGGAGATGACCTGGCCTACCATACACATGCAGTGTGGCACTAACATTCGTCCTTACCTTTCAGACCAATTTTAAGTTACTGGTCCACCCCTGGCAAATGTCTCAGAGGGTTCATGCCGACACTGAACACAGGAGAGGAGAGAATTTAAAGAGAACAAAACAAAACAGAACAAAAACAAAACAAAACAAAAAAAAGAAACAAAACACAAAGTGGCATTACTTGTCACCCCATGTCCCAGCCTCCACCCCCACCCCCCCAGTCAGTGTGGAGAGGAAGGCTCCAGGGCCTGCAGATCTCATACTGTGATAAGCGCACTTGCCTGTTGCTAGGAAACGGTGCATGGCCAGGAGAAGCTGCGGTGATATTTTAACCTTCATCTCACTGTCTGTCTGCTTAAAGGCAGAGAAATCTTGCTTTCTTTCACGGTGGGCCACTTTCTTTTTTGTTCTGTTATCAGCTGAGGTAGGAATGGGGAAAGAGAAAACAAAATCAGGGCTCTTTATCGATGAAACAAATGCACTGTTTCAAAGGTGCTAGAATCCCTCCAGAACTGGGAACCTCATGGGGGTCTCACAGAACAGACAGAGAGCACGGCCTCTCCCGGGACTGCAGCTGCCTTAGAGAGCCCCTCCAAGAAACCCCACAAGGAGCATACAGAATCACAGAGCAGCAGACCGGCCCCAAGTGCTACCAAAAGCACTCCGAGGAAGACAGGCCACAGGGAGGGAAGTTGTCTCTACCAGATAGAGGACCTCTCCACCTCAGGTGAAAGAAAATAAACGCACAAGCAAGATTCCCCAAGAAGAAGGTCACTCCAGGAGTACCCTGCTCATCACCTCTGCTACACTCCTGCCACAGACCATGCAGTGTTCAAGGTCAGGTGAATGTGGGGGTGATCCGGGAGGAATGAGCCAGCCTCCTCTGGAAAAAGCCTGAGAGGAAGCACTCAGACTCCGGCTTTTGTTGCTGATTCTAAGCTGTTTCTCTGCAAAGCAGCTGTGTGTAAATGAATGAACACAGCAACGCTTGACAGAAATTTCACCTTTTGTTTAATTTCTACATCTCACAAATAAATGGTGTTCTGTTGATTTTTTTCCTCAGTCATTAAGATTCATAAGAAGCCATTCTTGCCTTGTAGGCCAGATAAAATCAGGTAGCAGATACTCATGGACTATGACTTGCCAACCCCCGGTCTACAGGGAATTCCCTACACAGCCACTTTTCAGGATAAAGTGCTGAGAAAGAAAAACCCAACATGACAAGATCCCAGTTGTGTAATGTCAGGCACCTGGAGTGCCAACACTTAGAAGGAAAGACAACTATACAGTGAAAGGCAGCCTAGACTCGAACTGCCTCAACACCCTGCCCCCACAAAAAAGAAAAGGGAGGGAGGGAGGGAGGGAGGGAAGAAGAAAGAGAGAGGGAAGGGAAGGGAAGGGGAGGGGAGGGGAGGGGAGGGAAGGGAAGGGAAGGGAAGGGAAGGGAAGGGAAGGGAAGGAAAGGAAAGGAAAGGAAAGGAAAGGAAAGGAAAGGAAAGGAAAGGAAAGGAAAGGAAAGGAAAGGAAAGGAAAGGAAAGGAAAGGAAAGGAAAGGAAACAGACAAATCAAATGAGCAAAGGACAGGCCCCGGATGCTGGCTCTGCTGTGTGTCACAGCCCTTGTCCAGGGTAAAACATCAGTGACTAGGGACTTCTACACTTCTATCTCAAATTATTTTGAAAATCAGGAAGTTTAACTCAATATTACACTTGGAAATGGTTCTTTAATGGAAACTGGCTGCTATTATGGCTGACCTTTCACCTAGATTGATAATAACCCTGAAGCCACAAGTTCAGCATTTTATACCAAGAGGTCACATCACCTAACACTTCTCCATGAAATGAGTTCCTTCACTGAGAGCTTAGTAAACATTTAAACATTTTCATTAAAAAGCATCTAAGATATCATAAGCATTTATATTGTCTTCCCAAAGGCACAGACTAGCTCAGGGGAAACAGACATACAGACAGACGCTCAATCTGAACGAAAAGGGGCCAGTGACAGGGCCCAGTGAGTGGGGCGCTTGCCCCCAAAGTTTAGCAACCTGAGGTGGATCCTTAGAACCCACATAAAGACTGCACGTACATCGTACAGGATCATAAAAGGATGAGAGAACATAAATTAACAACAGCATTCTCTACTAGGACATCTCTGACAGCGGAAAGATCAAAAGCATGAAACAGATAAGAATGTATACAGATGTACAGGGCACATTGTTCAAAGGTAATTCTTAACAATTTAAAAGGTTTTCTTGCTTAGATGCTACAAAACCTTGAAGATGTTAAAATGTGTCATGTTCCTTTGTAAAAAGACTAGATAAAATCACTCTCTTTGAGCACGGCATTCCTGGAATGCAGCAGGGCCTTGGATAGCTCAAGTCCTATAAGCTCTGTTTCAAAGCTGAGAGGATAAACAGAGTCCAGGTGATCTTTCCCTGCCCCAGGAGCCTTGGCCCTCCTTGGCAGGATCAACTTTTCAAAGAGCCTCGCTGGAGAGATGCCTCAGTGGTTAAGAGCACTAGCTGCTCTTCCAGAGGACCCAGGTTCAATTCCTAGCTCCTACAAGGCAACTTACAACCACCTTAACTCCAGTCCCAGACGATCTAACGCTCTCTTGTGGCCCTCTTGGATACTGCATGTATGGGGTGCACAGACACACATGCAGGCAGAACACTCATATCCAAAATAAACAAAGAATAAAAGAAAGAGCTGCATATGATCCAAGCATGCTGAGGGTGAAGGCTGCAGTTCCCTGGTGCAGTGAACCAGCTGTGCACTCAGTGAGACAAAACCAGATGCAGGGCCAACACTCTGCTGTGTGTCACAGGGGACAGGTTCACCCTTGAGCCCTACCCCTCCTGATCTAAACACTCACCATCCCCCATCTGCCCTTCAAGAGCAGGCAGTTAAGCAGACAAAACAATATTTTCTGTGTGTGGGGGGGGAGGGTACCTGCACCTGTGCATGCACTTGTGGAGTTCAGAGGTCACATTTGAATGTGCTTACATTGATGGCCAGGAGATGCTGCCTTGGAAGAGAAGCTGCCACTCAGTGTCACTAAGTCTGCCCTTCCTTCTAGCTTGGTAAAGACACTAGGCAATGATGTGCAATTATACTCGAGAGGCTCAACCCTGGGGAGAAGTGTCAACGCAGCAGGACAGCGGCAGCAAAGGCACACAGAGACACTGGTACTCACTGTACAGGTCTGTCTCATCCAAGATTTCGGATTTGATGATTTCTTCAATCACATCTTCCAAGGTGACAATCCCCAGGACTTCATAAAACGGGTCCCCTTCCCCCTCGTTGTTCACTCGCTGCACAATGGCCAGGTGGGATTTACCTTTAGAGAGAGAGGCAATGTTGGAAAGGTCATTTTTCTGGATTCCTTAGCCAGCTCCATAGGTGCCTTATGGACACAGCTGCACACTTCTCTTCTCTCTCTGTGGGGAGCAAACATGGGCCTGTTTGCTCTTTCACTGGGATGCACCAAGGCATGTGCACACGTGTGCACGCGTGTGCACGCCCAGGTCAAACACTGGTTGTCTTCCTCAATCAGTCTCCACATTATTTTTGAGACGGGATCTCTGGCGGAAACTAGAGGCCAGTGGTTCCCCAGGTCACTTGGCCAGTGAAGGCCCTGGAACCCTCTCTCTTGTCCCCACCTTCCCAAGTGCACACTGCTGTACCTGGCATTCTATCTTTCATTTGCATGTGAACATACGTATGTTATACATATCCATTTGCATATGTGTGGAGACTTGAAGTTGACATAAGGTAGCCTCGAAACTACTCTTCCCTTTACTGAGGCAAGGTCTCCCACTTAACCTGCTCACAGAATCTCGCTGGTCTAGATTGCCAGCTTATCCCGGTGTTCCCGTCTCTGCCTCCAGTGGTTATGGTGCCTGCCCAAGTTCCATACAGACTTTGAGACTCTGAATGCCAGTCTTGAGGAGTGGAGGCAAGCACTTTCTCTACAGAGACATCGCCCTCATCCTTGTGCCTTCATTTTTCACACGGATGCTGGGGATTCAAACTCTGTTCCTAATGTCTGTGTAGACAGAGCTGCTTCTACAGCTCGCTGGGAACTTTTTTTTTTTTTTTTTTTTTTTGGCAACACATTTGCTGGCGAGTTATTAAAGTCTATGTTCCAACATGTTTAACGGCATTGCCAATTCCACAACCAAATGGGCAAGGCCTTCTAGGTCACTAAAGCAGGGATGCTGAGGACCGTCACTGTCCATAGGCTGCCTTGTACCTAGCTCTCCTTCCTGGAGAACGTGACATTGAACACCACCAGCTCTTCCTCTGTGACACATCAGAAGTTCCCTAGTGGACAGAGAACTCCATGGATCTCCAGGGAAGTCCAAGACCCTTATTAAAGTCAGCAACACCATTTCCCTCTAAGTATTAAAATGGTACTGGCCTTCTCCACTGTGCTGAGTCTGGACCACAGTGCAAAGATCCCTAGCTTGTCCCAGAATGTCACCACGGAAACAAACAGTAGTCATCACTACACACCACCACACAGCCACCGTGGGAGGGGAAAGCCTGTGTCTCTAAGAGTGTCCCTATTAGAACAGTACAAGTTAGACCCTTACTCTGTGTGGGCATCACTGGACATCCTACGTGACAACCCGAGACACACCATAACACAATCTGAAGTAACAACAGTTGTCTTGAGAGAACTTGGCTTGGTTGTGAGTTGTCGTCAACACACTTTACTTTGTGGTGCTGCAGAAGGAACCCAGGACCTCAAACACGCCAGGCAAAGGCATTTCAACCGAGCACATCATCTCAGGCCACGCTGATTTCATTAAACCATACTTTTAGTTGATAGACTGACTACACAACAAACTGTCATTTAGACATAGATATCTGGTAGACATATTCAAGGAAATGAACTAAGTGGACTTATTATGTCAAGAAAAACCATGGGTAGAATTTGATGTTAATGATTTAAAAACTGTGATTTCAGTAGAAAATTATAATTCTAAGAAACTCACATCCATTATCGTGACTTTGATACCTTCTTAGTAAAGGACTTTGTGTGCATGTATGTATGTATGTATGTATGCACATGCCCATGAGTGTACCTATGAAGACCAAGTGTATCTTCTTCCCTGATGGTCTCCACCTTACTGTAAGATGCCTCACTGAACCTGAAACTCACCAACTGGCTAGACGATGGCCTGTCAGCTGTTAGAGGCTCCTGGCTCTGCCTCTCAGGGCTGGCAGTACAGGAAGATATTGCCATGCCCAGCTGTTTACATGGCTGCTGGAGAGACAAACTCAGGGCTGTAGAATTTCACAGCAACCAAGCCATATCCTCAGCCCCTCAGGAAACACTTCTTTTATAAGCTAGGTAGTGATAGTAAGAAATGTAACCTTTAAAATACTGAATAATCTGGTATAGCAACTTTTTTTTTTTTTTTTTTTTTTTTTTTGGTTTTTCAAGACAGGGTTTCTCTGTATAGCCCTGGCTGTCCTGGAACTCACTCTGTAGACCAGGCTGGCCTCAAACTCAGAAATCCGCCTGCCTCTGCCTCCTGAGTGCTGGGGTATAGCAACTTTTAAAAGATCTACAAAATTGGGTGAGCCAATTCTTTTAAGATTTGTTTTCATATGGTGGATGTTTTGCCTGCATTTATGTCTGTGTACCATATGTATGCCTGGTGTTCCCATGAAGATCAGAAGAGGATGTTGGATCCCCTGGGACTGGAGCTGTAGGTCATCAATGTGGGTGCTGGGACTTGAACCCAAGATGGTCCTGTGGAAGAGCAGCCAGTGTCCTTAACTGCTAAACCATTTCCCCAGGCCTGCTAATATTCCAAGTGACTAGTGACAATAGCTTGAGATGAACACATGAATAAATAGTTCCAAGTACTAGATGGAACAAGGGACCTTTTAAAAAATATTTTTTTATTTTAAATGATGTTTATGTGAGTGTGTTTGTATGTGCATCTGTGCATGAGAGTACAGGTGCCTGCAGAAGCCAAAAGAGAGCGCCAGAACCACTAGAGCTGGAGTCACAGGCTGTTTGTGCAGCTCAACAGGGTGCTGGCAACTGAACTAGAGTCCCCTGAAGAGCACTCTGAGCCCTTATCTATGGAACCATATTCTTTTCAGCCCCACCACAGGTTTTTCCAAAGAGACATTAGCAGACGAGTAAGGGCAGAGACAGGTAGAAAGAATGCCATGAATTCCAGGCCAGCCTGAGCTACAGAGACAGCTCAGCAGCTACAGATGTTTGCAGTACACACCAGACAACCTAAGTCTGATCTACAGATGCCATGGTAGAGACTACTGACCCCAAAAAGTTGTTCTATGGCTTCCACACGTGCACCGTTACATAGACACAGCTGCACCTTCCCCATGCGCTCACATGCAAGCACGCAAGGAAGGAGAGCCACAAGTCAGCTCTGCATGGATTGCTTGCAGAGGGGATATTTCTCATAGGTTATAGTCCTCAAAATCCTTTTGCAAAGATTTCAGGCATAAGGGTGTCAGTGGTTCAAAGTACCCAAAGCCCACAGGCAGGATCTCAGGTTCCACAGTGTAGACAACCTGTAAGAAACTTCTACTGGGTAAGGTGTGGTGCTGCGCACCTTTAACCCCAGCACTAGGGAGGCTGAGACAGAAAGATCTCGGAATTTAAAGCTAACCTGGTCTTCAGAGCGAGTTCTAGAGCAGCTAAGGCAATATCGAAAGATTCTGTTTAAAAGAAAAGAAACAGAACCTCTAGTGGGCTGGGGAAGTGGTTCAGTCAGTAAACGCCTGCCACACAAACATGAGGGTCACAGTGTGGATCCCCAGAACCCATGTTAGAGGCCAAGCACAGTGGCACATGTCTGCAACAGCAGAGCTGAGCAGAGCCCTGAACTTCATTAACCAACCTGTCTGCCTGTACTAATTGAGACTCTATCCCCAAAAATAAAAATGTAAAAAGATTGAAGAAAGGGACCCAAAGCCTACCTCTGACCTTCACACAAACAAATGTATACACTTATCCCACACACAACAAAAGGAAGTTTTGGCGTAATATCCAATGTTGTGACAACATATACCTCCTTCTCCCAATTCCCTATCTGAGTGAGGCCAGCCTTTCTCCATTTGCTCCAGCAGAGGCAGCGGCAGAATAGAGCAGGGGAGGGAGGGTCCGGCTCCCCCCGCAGCTGATGACACAGACCCAACACACATAAACACTGACTCCTAGTTTTCTGTTTTAGAAACAGCTATATTTAATTAAAATGTTATTTATGTTAACACACAATGGATTCATGATTGGCCTTTAAATTGCTTGATGGGTAAATGTTTTGAATTTCATGGCTTTTTTATGTGAATACGGTAAATGTCAAACACTCTAAGCATATGAGCAGAAGCTTAAGGCTTTTAACATTGGTCCTGTGGGGTCCTGTGTGAGTGAAAAGACGACCTTTGTGGAATCTGGAGTCAGGGCTCTTCTGCCTTAGGTGGGTTCCGGGAACTGACCGCAGGTCAGCGGGCTTTCCGGAAAGTGCCTTTATCTGCTGAGTCATCTCTCTGGCCCCGTCAATAATTTATATGAGTCTAAAGGATCTGTTAAATTTAACAAATTAAAAGGACCACGTGTTGATGCTTTGTGTTGTTGCTTTAGGGACTGGGTGAGGGCCAAGAAAGAACTTGGGCTCCCAAGTTCAACAGTCTTAGATCTGGACTCTAGCAACTGGCCACCCCCACCCCTCCAGCTCCAGGAGCTGATAGCCAAGCAGCCACAGCCACGTTTCTGAGCTCCAGTCTCCTTATCTCAAAACCCAGGCTATGGTAACTGCTCCTTCACAGGGTTGGGCAGGGAGGCTGACACCCAACAGAGGCAGTGCCCACCATCCACTGGGCGATCAGTAACCAGTAACTCATTGTAATGGTAAGACATTTGCCCAAGTCTAAGGCACCATCAACTTATTATCTAAGGAAAAGGGAATCTACGTTAAACATACACACTGATTAAGAGATGTGTTTCAATTTCAGAATAGTCTTTTAAAACATAAAAAGACATCTCTCAAACTTAATATTGGTTTTCTCAAAGCATCTAAAATATAACTATAAAGGAAATAAACTCAAACTTCAAAATCAATTAATATTTATATAACTTCAAAAAATGGCAGCCATATGAGTGGGAGTGCTTTAAATCTAAGGCTAGGTAACTGTCTGAACTGGGTAAGTTCACCTAAACTCAACCAGCCAGCCACACTACACACTCTCTGGAAACCAGCTGGCTCTGGCTCTGGCTCTGGCTCTGCAGGACAGCTGGCCCCACTGCACCCACAAATCTATGCTGCTACCCTGCTGGTTGCCACGGAAGTAAGAGTTTGCAAGTCTAGAAATTTGGATTGTTCAATGATTAGGCTAACAGTCCCCCCACCCCTCAAGCTCACATTCAAAGAATGAACGTTCTGAATAAAAGAGACTGGGGTACACTTATGTGCCACAGATAGGAAGCCTGCTATAAGCCAGGCAGCGCTGGTCTAGTCAATCGGCCAGTAGGTTTCTCACATCTGCCTTCCCAGGGACCCAACATAAGCAGTTAAAAATTCTTGGTGAATGCTGTCTGTCGAAAGTTAAATTCTTTTGCTATTCCCAGCTTGTGATCATTTAAAAGGAATTTTCCAAAGCAAGGTCTAATATTAGACTCAAAATGAAGTTTCCATTCCACTGAGGCGCTACTCTCACCGAAGTAACTACTGCATAATCAGATTGTCTTGGAGCGACTCGTTTACATGCATATGGACATACTTGAAATACCAGCGCCAAAGCACCACAGATCTGCGAAGGGCCTTACTCCGGGAGAGGCCATTTTTGTGAATTAGCTCCTTGGACTGAAAATGCAGTCTCTCTCCAAGCCCCTTGCAGCCACCCCCAGCCTCACCCTGCAACTCTGCACTGACCCAGGGCCTCATTCTCTCAGCTCTGGAATTTCTGGTGAGAGGTCCTGTTTCCTGAATCCACTTCCTGGTGTGCAGCTCAGAGTGGGAGAGGGTCCCTTTGGAGACCATCATTTCAGGCACCTGTCCCACAAACCAGACACTGCAGGAACCTGAGTTTTTAGGCCTTACCTAAAGATAAAAGAAAACTGCAAACAAGTTTTGTTTTTTGTTTGTTTGTTTTTGTTTTTGTTTTGTGAGACAGGGTTTCTCTGTGTAGCCCTGGCTGTCCTGGAACTCACTCTGTAGACCAGGCTGGCCTCGAACTCAGAAATCCACCTGTCTCTGCCTCCCAAGTGCTGGGATTAAAGGCGTGTGCCACTACGCCCAGCTACAACTTTTTTTTAAAAAGATTTATTTATTTATTTTATTTATATGAGTACACTGTCACTGTCTTCATGCACACCAGAAGAGGACACCAGATCTCATTATAGATGGTTGTGAGCCACCATGTGGTTGCTGGGAATTGAACTCAGGACCTCTGGAAGAGCAGCCAGTGCTCTAACCGCTGAGCCATCTTCTAAGAAAGAAAATTGCAAAAATGAACTTTTCTTTCCTTTTTTATTTTATTTTTTTTAATTTGAGAGAGGGTGTTGGGTAGTTTAGACTGGCTTCATACTCACAGCAATCCTCCTGCCTCAGCCGCAACAGGACCTTTCTCAGCTGTAGTGCTGGAAGAATCAAGGTAGGATGGGAAGTAGAGAAGCAGCCATGATATACAGAAAGGGTCGGTAAGCTGGGTACTCAGTGTGAACCCACGGTCCCAGCACTGGGGGGTGGGGGGGCAGGAGGATAGAGAAGTGAAGTGTGAACCCACGATCCTAGAACTGTGAGTAGGGTAGGAGGATCGGGAAGTGAAATGTAAACCCACTGTCCCAGCACTGGGGGGGTGGGGGGAGGCAGGCGGATCGGGAAGTGAGGTTATCTTTAGCTATATATCAAGTTCTTGACCAGTCTGACCACATGAGACCATGTCTCAAAAAAAAAATTAATAACTTAAACATGAGAGACTAGAAACTGGTGGATTCTGACTTCTGAAGGATACAAATCCAGAGCTAGTAAGTAGTCTCAGTGGGGAAAGGCCTGCCACCTGCCTGACAGCATAGTCACCTGTCCACTTCACAATAAACAAATTAATAATAATAATCAGAAATCAACAAATGTGTGATGTTAGGAATCAAATAATGCTAAGACTTTTAAATATACATCATAGGTCAAACAATCTAAATGAATGCTTTATACAACATAGCACAGCTCAGGGCCCTGCTTCAGGAGGCCCTGGCTTCAGTCTCCAGCACCACACAGAACAGATGTGTGGTATTCACCTGCATCCGCAGCACTAATGAGGGGGAGGCAGGAGTGTTACAAGTCCAACATCATTCTCTGCTGCATAGAGAGCTTCTGACTAGCCTGGGCTATAAGAAACCCTGCCTCAAAAAAAAAAAAAAAAAAAAAAAAAAAAAAAAAAAAAAAAAAAAAAAAAAAAAAAAAAAAAAAAAAGCATAAATTGCTGGCATGAGGGTTGGGAGAGGGGCTTCTTAGACCCAGCTATAAGGTATTACAGTATTTCAGCTAACTGTTCTGTATATAAACCCCTAACCTCTGGGTTTCTAGCTGGGTCCTTAAATGGGACAAGAAAGCAGGGTGAAAGTGAAAACCTAAGCACAGGGCTTTACATCCACCCGCCTCTCTGCTCCACTCAGAATTACAAGACATGACCATCAAGTCATCAGCTGTATGGCTCCCAACTGCATGGCCCCAAGGCAGAGCCCCATACAGGTGGGACTTAAGAAGCTAGTCTTCACTGTGAGCCAGACCCAGTAATGTCAAGAATGTGGAACGAGAGCCAAATTTCTGCTCCATTGCCCTGTGTATCAGAGTTTCCTATTTGTGTCTTCTCTGTGGACTGGTAAGCCAGCCCAAAGTGATAAGGGGTTACCACATCTGCGTGCTGCTAAGCCCAAACATTCAGCGTCAGATAGCATCTGTATTTTGATCATCCACTGATGTCAAAACTCAACAGGATCAGGCTGACAAGTGTATGTGTCACCCGCTGCCTGATGGACAGACAGCCGCCTTTACTCTCCTTCGTTGCTCTCCTTCGTTGCTGGCAGTGACGTGAAATTCAGCAGTAGACAAACTGAAACAGCTGGGGAGGAGAGCCAAGGGGGAGGTTGAAGTAAACCAAACTGGGAACAAGCACACACAGCTGTATTAATACAAAAGATGCCATCCGGTAGTCAGAACGACCTACTGATCCGAGCACAAAGCGAGGGGAGCCTGTGGGGCCTTCAGACGGGACTCAGGGCAGGAGGTAAATAAACAGGCAATCCTGTAAAGAGAAACAAGCTGGCATTTCAGATTCGACATTAGTGCTGCTCAGCTCCAGGGAGCACCGTCAGCATGGGATGTCACTACTCCCTTGCCACCAAGGACAGAGCAAGTGAAATGCTTGGCAGGCCTCCTAACAAAGCTACAGTAGGAACTCAATAAACAGAAATCAATAAAGTTCCCAAGAGTCAGCTCTATGGGACTAATGATAAAATAAATGAGTGTTCTCTAGAGCCTGAGCTTGGTCCCATAGTACTAATAAACAACCCGAGATGAGAAACAGAATTTAATGGCTGTAGTTAAGATCTCCCAAGGAAGGGCTAGAGAGATGGCTCAGTGGTTAAGATGGCTGTTCTTCCAAAGGACCTGGGTTCAATTCCCAGCACCTACATGGCAGCTCACAACTGTCTGTAACTCCAGTTCCAAAAGATTTGGTAAATAAATAAATAAATCTTAAAGAAAAAAATCTCCCAAGGAAACTAGATGGTGTTATCAAGGAGGACAACACACTTTAAATATCATGAGATTTGGGTTTAATCTGATCTACAAGTGAGCAGACCGGTCAGGAGAGATCTGCCTAGAGCACCACATAGGTCATAAAATACTCAACAGTCACATGAGTTCACTCACTCACTCAACAGACTGTACTAAACATCTAGGCCACTCCACAGGAAACAGAACACAGCTTAGGCTCCCAAGGAACATACTAGTAGGAAGGCAGACACTAAGAGAAATAGACAAGGCACAAGGGATTGTGCTGGGTGTGTGGTGAGGAGAGAAAAGGTAGTGAGTTTCATTTCACACAGCTTGGATGGAGAAAGGCCTTCCCGCCAGGCAAAGACTGAGGGGCACAAGGAAACTGAGCATATAATCGAGCGGGGTGGTCTGTGGGTAGAGGACTGCAGACGCCCTGACGGGGGATGCTTTGGGCTGAAGGAAGAGGACAAGGTCAGTGTGGTTGGAACAGAACCAGCAGAGGAAAGGAGTTAAGAGGCAGGGTGGGGCTGGGTGTTGTGGTGCACGCCTTTAATCCCAGCACTCGGGAGGCAGAGGCAGGCGGATTTCTGAGTTCGAGACCAGCCTGGTTTACAGAGTGAGTTCCAGGACAACCAGGGTTTCACAGAGAAACCCTGTCTCAAAAAACCAAAAAAAAAAAAAAAAGGCAGGACAGGGCAGGGCAGGGCAGGGCATCACAGTGGAAAAAAGCCAGATGGCTACCTTCGCTGTCAACTTGACTGATGACTGATGTATAGTTAGTCACCCAGGAGATACACCTCTGGGCTTGTCTATAGCAGTCTCTAGGGAGGTTTTACAGAGGGAGAGAAGACCATTCCACAAGCTAGGGTTTCCTACTGTATAAAGTGTGTATGAGTGTATGTGTGTGGTGTGTGAGTGTGTACATGTGTGTACACGTATGAGTGTGTGCAAGTGTGTGTGCAAGTGTGTGAGTGTGTATACATGTGTGTGTACATGTGTGTGTACATGTGTGTTCGAGTGTATGAGTGTGTGTGCATGTGTGAGTGTGTACATGTGTGTGTTCAAGTGTGTGTATACATGTGTGTGAGTGTGTACATGTGTGCTCTAGTGTGTGTGTGTTTCACGTCTTGCACACACTGAGCACCAGCACTCATCAGTCTGTGCTTCTTGAATGTAAACACACCATGAGAGTCACCTCACCATCCACTGCCATGCCTTCCCAGCAGGAAGTTCCCTCAGACCCATGAACCCAAAAAAGCCCTCTCCCTTTTAGTAGTGTCCTTGTCCCATCATAGCAGGGAGGAAAGCTAACACCATGGTTCAGACTTCAGCCTTTACTCTGGGAGGGCGAGACCCTGGAGGCCCTGAGCAGAACAGGTGCGATCTCTGTGGTATTTCAGTCATCGTGGCTGCTATGGTGACAGTCCTGAGCACAGGGCACAGTGGAGGCAGCGAGGCCAGACAGGAAGCTACTTCATATTCCGAGTGAGCGAGGGCAGTGGCAGGGATGGGACAGGATGGAGGTTTGGATGGACACTCTTCTCCCCACGCACAGTGCAGCCAGAGACTCGCCTGCCACATCAGTGCCTCCTCCGATGCCTTCTCTCTTCACCATCCTCAGCCTTCATCACTTAGTCATGTATTGATGGGCTGGCAAGATGGCTCAGGGGTACAGCTCTCATGGCCAGGCCTAAGGACCTGGGTTTGATCTCTGAGACCCACATGGTGGCAGCAAAGGACCAATACCCACAAGCTGTCCTCTGACCTCCACGTGCGTACTATGACACTTGCATGCCCATATGTGTATATATACATACATGTACATATACATACACACATATACACAAATATAAATTTTAACTGTATTGTGCATTTGTCTTTTTGGTTTCTACTGTACATATTACTGATGTAACAATAAGAAACATTAAAAAGAAACCATTTCATTCTCAGTCCCCCAATGTTCCCCACACCTCTTGAGCCACTACTTCAGGGTCAGCTCAAACCAACTTGTAACTGCTATCTTCACAGAAACTCACAAGCTTCAGGAATGTAAGGCGGAGGAGACAAGAGGAGACAGTCCTGTCCAGGTCACACCCAAAGACAGGTCAGGTGGAGACTCAGAGAATTCAAATGAAAGGGCTGGCAGCTTCACAATGACAGAGCCTAACTAGAATGGGCTGGGTGGATCTGGGTGGAGACCTACCTAAGGCTTTGCAAGATACCACTGGCTTGTGTCCGGCCCAGAAAAACCAACACCAGAAAAGAGGGAGAACCAGAGGGGTGTCATGGACCAGAGCTCTGCTGTTCTCCCATGACAGGAGGTAGGGGACATCTAGAGAGCACCGAGATGGGTCACTGGAGTGACAGATCCTTGGAAGACTATGAGGAAATGGATACTTTTACAAAGTGGAAAGAGCACAGGATTTAGCAGTGGTGATCATACTACTGACACAAACTATGATGTCCAAAACGCAGGGGCAGGCCACTTAGGAAGGGAGCAACCCTGTACCAGTCATACAAACTTGACCTCAAAGCCAGACAACCTGGTATGTTTCCAGCTCCAGGGAATTGAGGGAGATACTGGGGACAGGTAGACAGCCCCACAAAAGATAACACCATAGGCTCCTTGCTCAGAATCATTGATAAAGGGGAAGGTGATCCCACAAACAGTCAAAGAGAGCAAGATATGGGGTCATAAGGTCTCTGGAATGTAGAAAAGAAGTTACACACCAGTTACAGCTCATAACTCTGAATTCCAAACACAATAGGGACAGATGGGGATGGATGTGGCCCTGACTGAGGGTGGTGGAAAGAAAGCCTTCACAGTGACCACATAGGACCAGAGAGAGAACATGCAGCTGAGGCACCCTGGTGGGTGGCTGGATGTCTTAGAGGAGGCCCACCTGGGTGGTAAAGAGGACATAGAGGTTTGCATACAGACAGAGGCCTTTCTACAAATGTGGGGAGGGGCTAGTCTTCCATCACCCAGGTCAGCTTAGGTGGGCAGACTTTTAATCCTTTAACATTACCCTTAATTTATAACTCTACCTAAGAGTATTAGAGAGCTTTTCCATTTCCCTCACATACAGAACACTCTTGCAATTTTGAACTCTGAGCACATTGTCTGAATTCTCCCAGAATACCTGTCTCCATCCGCCTTCCACTGAGGTTCACCTCTCACCTGTGAGGACCTCACTTCCCACCCATCTCCCACAGCACCAGGCCTAATGCTCAGTCTCTGCACAGAACAGAAAAGAAGGCAAAGCGGCCGGCAATCACAGGGCCCAGCTCCTCACTCGCTGCGGTAGCACACACGACCACAGTCACAGCTGGCTCTCCAGCGGTACCACTCTGGATAGTATAGAAGTGGGCCTTTCCATACCCACTTCCCCTCCACTCAACAGATGCAGAAACTCAGAAAATCTCAGCTGCAAGACGTACAACTCCCACCATGAGCAACTTTCTCATAGAGTTTTCTACCAAACACACAGAGGCATGCTTGCACGTGCCTGTAGAGCCACTGTCTACTATGATAATTGATCTGACACTACAAGAGGAGCTACAGTGGCTTAATTTGCCAAAAGAAAAGTCATGAGGATAAATATCATTTATGGAGCTAACTACTTCTGTATTCCTTAAGGCTAAAGTAAAAATAACACAGCGAACTTCAAGGGTTAGTGCTTATTTTACCTTACTGTCCCCACTAGAGCTAAGTACATTTTTTCCAATTGAATTTTCCCACCATAAAGTAACCAGAAAACTGTGACATGGATCTTAAAATAGTGTTCCATAAACAATGTGTGCGTGTATATATAGCAGCTCTTGCTGTATATAGAAATCACTGGGTCTAAATGATGATAGCTGCTGCTATTCTGGGACACAAAAGCCCCCCTTTACCAAAAGCATTACTATTTCCAAAAGTCCCAAAGGCTGATGAGTAAGTGGCTGTCCAAACCTCCTGGCAGGGCAACGCCTCCACACACAGCCAGTGACATATTTCCAGTGAGGCCTGGACTGCCAGGGCAGCTTCAGCGAGGATACAGGTTTATGTGACAGATATTACCTCCCAATAAGACAGTGCAGTTGTCAGAAATCTGAGTTACCTGCTGGTGCAGGGGTAGGTGGTACCACTTACAGTGGCGGGGCTTGCTCCTGTCCTTTAACTGTGGGAGCCACTGTTGAGGTCAGGGACCTGGCTGCTGACCGGTATTCACGTTTAAGAGAAGCAGGCTGCGGCCTCAATGGCAATGCAAGCTCCAAGTTGGATCCCTAGCACCCAGAGAAAAGCCCCTCAAAACAGACAAAAAAAAAATCAAAGAGAAATGTAGTAGAGATGAGAAACAGAAGAGAAGTCCTTTCCACCACTGGCTGGGTAGTCTTAGGCCTGGCACACTATGGACAACTTCACATTGAAGCTTCTTAACCTCCTTGCCAGGGCCCAACCCTACCACACTACTGCCCCAGGGCCCAACCCCACCACACTACTGCCCCAGGGCCCAACCTCACCCACTACTGCCCCAGGGCCCAACCCCACNTAAAGGTGTGTGCCACCATGCCCGGCTCCAGGCTGGCCTCGGACTCATGGCGATCCTTCTCCTCTGCCTCCCCAGTGCTGTAACCAAGGTGTCCACCGCCATGTCTGCTCTTAGAGAACTACACTATTTCCTTTGATGAAATAAGCACTTGCCTTCCACTGGCCATGGCTTTTAACCTTTAGCTTTTAAGCCTTACAAAAGAAAAAAGAAGTTACCAGCACTCAGGTAGCAGAGGCAGGTGGATGGATCTCTGTGAGTTTGAGGCCAGTCTGGTCTTCATAATGAGTTCCAGGATAGCCAGAGCTACACAGTAAGACTCTGTCTCAAAAGGAAGGAAGGAAGGAAGGAAGGAAGGAAGGAAGGAAGGAAGGAAGGAAGGAAGGAAGGAAGGAAGGAAGGAAAGAAAGAAAGAAAGAAAGAAAGAAAGAAAGAAAGAAAGAAAGAAAGAAAGAAAGGAAGAAAGAAAGTAAGTAAGTTAGTTTAGCTTCCAATCAAAAGAATGTGTATCATAGAAACCTTAATTTTGAGCTAGGGTGTCATTATGTTGCCTAAGCTGGTCCCCTCTGAGCAGCTAGAATCATGGATGTATCTGGCTACATGCAACCTGAACACCCAAGAACAGGGTCCAATCCTGACAAAATTAGCCAATCCTGTTTCCCTAGCTGAAGCACACGGGAGTGTTATAAAACCAAAGAAAAGCTTTTAGAGTCCTGAGCCTGGTCCCACCCCCCACCTCCACCCCCTCACACATAGTGGTAGCCCTGGGGCAGTATTAATTTTCCTGACAGCTTCTCCATGGCTTCTCTCAGGGTGCCAAATTGAAGAGCCCCTAGCAAATCAAACACCAGCGTAGGAGCTGGGGGTTGTGGCTCATGGGTAGAACACCTGCCTGGAATCCCCCCGGAGATGTGAGTCGGCAGAGGGATTTGTACTCAAGTTCTTATGTCTGCTTTGCAAGTGCTTTCCTGACTGAGCCTCAGCCCTAGGTGAAGAGATTAGGACCCTCTGTACTGATTTTAAGAGCTTATTTTGTGTAAGTCTGGATAAAATGGTTAGAAGCCCTTAAAAGCCAGAAGGCAGCCTTCTGAAGGGAGAAGACATTCTACCTGTTGGAGACAGCTTCCAACGGTGTCTGTTGGCTCCAGCCTGCAAGATAGCCTTCTCTTCCCCTGTTTATTTTGGACTTTTAGACAGCCATGAAACATAACCCAGCTCTGAAGTGCATGTGCACGTGTATCTCTTGCTGGATCTGTTTCTCTGGCTGACCCATGACTAAGAGACAGATTTAGGGGTTGTACCACGGAGAGATTTATCAAGCAGTTGCCAAAAATCAAACTCAATCTAACCTAAGCACTCATGTCCCAGTGCCAAGGATGGGCAACAGTGAACATGTGAAACCACATGATCAGATGCGTGCAGTGAGCCTCACAGTGGAAAGGGCTGACAGAGCGAGTAAACGACCAAACATAAGGCTAGCCTGGACTACTAGAAGCCGAGTCACTCACTGCCATCCCAGTATTTTCAACCTTGACCCTGCCCTCTAAGTAGAGCTCCAGCTATTAGCCACAGAGAGGCTCACATTCCCACACCATCATCTCCGTCTTGCTTGTTCTTCTGTCTTGTGGCCAGAGACATTAGCAGGGAACCCAAAGTGAGGTAATTAATAGAAAATTCCAGTCGTTATGAGACTTAAGAGCCCATCCAAATGATTTGTGAGAAGTCCCAGGAAGCACTAGGACAGAGACTGGAGAGTTTTTCCATTATTTCCCTCTTTCTCTGAGTATTTAAAGACTTGGACTTTCCCATCTTTTGGGGAAATGTTCTTATAAATAGTGAGGCATGTCGAGCATCTCACTTCATCTTTTTTGGTGGTCTGTAGCACGCACTGGAATGTTTTCCTAGTAAATGATCAGCAATGGAAAATATGGCTAAGACAAAAGATGGCTCTTGAGCTGGGATGATGGGAACCTTCTCATCTTTCCCAAGAGACAGGTGGTCCTTCTGTAGAACTGGGGGGCTCATTTTAAAGCCAAGGATTCTATTTCTGTCTTTCCTTCAGACTCAAATCTCTGGTCAAGATGATGGATGAGGGCCGGGTATACTGAGTAGGTAAGAGTCTAACAGACTAGTGACAGTCCACCCCAGCTAATAACCGAGTGTTAGAAGGTCTTCCGCTGGCTTCAGCCTCATGACTTTATTACTTCCTAAGCTTTCATTCTTGGCTGATAATCATTCAGGATTTTATGAGATGCACATCTTTTATATCAGCTAACCTCACCTTCTACAGTCAAAGTAAGGCATGTAATTACAGCTTCATGCATAAAAATGAGTTCTGCTGTGATATTTCACAGCAGATCAAAATTCTCTAGGCACAGACACTATGCTCACCTATATTGTACCCCAAGGCTGGGTTTGTGTGATTGCCTAGTATACATGGGGTCCTAGGTTCAATCCCCAGGGCCATAAATAAAGCCCAAAAGAATACTGAACACCAAACCATACCATACATGTGCCTAGCAGTGGAAATTTTAGGAAAGGAAGTCATTAATTCTTTTGAAACTGGCTTAGTGGTAGGGCACTTGCCCACACATGCAAGATCCTAGGTTTGATGCCTGGCACAGAAAATAAAAATCTTCCCAAGAGAAACCAAATGTGAGCTTTATTATAAGAAAAACTTTATCAGGACTGGGGAAATGGCTCAGTGGGGAAGAGCGCTCATCTCCCAAGCACGATGACCTGATTTTTTTATCCTTACCACCTACAAAAAAAGCCAGGATTGGTTGTGTCTGCCTGTAACCCCAGGGTTTTCCTTACTGGGGTCTTCCCTTTTGAAGAAGTCCTTCCAGGTGAATGGGATACACAACAAGGTTGAAAGAGCTACTGTGTCACTACAAGTCAATCTGCTGTGGTTTACAACTCCATAATACAAAGGAAAGGAACCATCAACCTTCTTTTAAAATGTCACTGAATACTGGATTTGGAAAGAAAAACTTCATATTCAAAATCTTATCTAATGCGGTCATCACTTCTGCAAATCTTGCGCACATGATAAACTTGAAAACCAGGGTGGGTGAAACACTTCAAGGTTTTTCTCATTGTCATGATTAAAATAAACCCTGGCATGTTACTTTTTGGCTTCCTGTCCCCAGAAACCTCAAACACTTCATTGTTACAGAAGAAGAAAAAAAAACAACTGTAATTCAGTGAGATTTAAAATCCAACATTTTCTACTTTAGACCTCTTTATCATTCTTCCCACCCTTCTACTGCCTGCTTTCCCTCCAGTGTATCTAAAAATTCACCCCAAATCATGCTTGGGATATTAAATACCCCATGTTGAAGGCATGGTCCCTGATGCAGCAGTGTGCAGAGACAGGCTTTGGGGAAGTGACTGGATCCCAAGTATGCTGACCTCACTGATGGACCAACCCACTAGGTGATGTCATAATTTGAAGATAGGTTATTGGGAGTTGGTGGAAACAAGACACAGATCTTACTTAAAGAGTACACGAGCACATGCATGCATGCTGCGCCCCCCCCCCGCTCCCCCAACCCCAACTAAAAAGATGGGTTCTCAAATATAGCCCTGGCTGGCCCTGAACTTAGAGAGATTTTCCTGCCCTCTGGATCCCAAGTGTTGAGACTAAAAAACATCCACATACAAGGCTTTAAATTTTTATTTAATCCTCTGTGCATGTATGTATATCTCACATGTATGCACATGTATTCAAGTGCCCTCCAAGCCAGAAGAGAGGGTCAGATCCTTTGGAGCTGGAGTTACAGGTGGTCTCAAGCCACCCAATGTGAGTGTTGGAAACCAAATTCAGGTTCTCTGGATAAACAGAAAGCACTCTTATACAGTGGCAGTCCCCAGCGCCAATAGTATGTACTCTTGTCCTTGGCCCCTTCCCATCTGCTCTCTCTGCTTCCTGATGATGAGGAAGCCCCAGCTATGTTGTGTCACCAAAAGCCCAGTGGCAATGGGACCAAGTACCTCCAGGCTGAGACCCCCTAAACCTCGAGCCATAGCAAATATGCACTATAGTATGTGCATGTGTGCATGTTCACGAGCATAAAAGCAGGTGAGCGAATGCTGAAGCATATGTGTGCAGATCAGAAGACAACCTAGAGTGTAGTTCTTACCCCTCATCGAGGAAACTTCTCTTTGCAACAGATAGAGACAACTACAGAAATCATAACTGATCAAAACACAGAGTTGTGGAACCCAGTCCCAATGGATTCATCCACAGCACAGCCCCTGCACCGAAGGCTCAGGGGTCACTGTGGAAGAGGGCATGGAAAGAGGGTCAGCGTTAAAGCAACAGGAGGCTTGCTGTGAGACTATCTTCTTGAAATGTCAGAGAAGCTACACCCATGATGTCTCGCCCACATGGTTGGCTAAACATGATCTGAACTTGAATGACTCCAACAGACATGCTAATGTGGAAGGGTTCAAGGGTACAAGGCTTCAAACCTAGACAAAGAACTACAGACAACTAAGGAATGCCAAGAGTGGGAGAAAGATCCTTGCCAAGGAAGAGCTTACCATTGGTTAGCCAATACCAAATGGCCAGCCCTGAAGACACAGATGCAAGCAATACTATACAGACTGAATGGGTTATATTTAATATGCACACATGCATGTGAGTGTGCACACATACATACATGCACACACACATGTATATACACATATGTAACAACAATCAAAGAAAAAAGTGGCTATGAATTTTAAAGAGTTGGGAGAGATGCATGAGAAGGTTTAGAGGGAAGAAAGGCAAGGAGGAATTATGATATCTATATAAATATCACTGTGTTCATCAATAGAAGCCTGATCTAAAAAGTATTAGTACATCTATGCTATGGAAGAACTTTAACTCTTTTTTTTTTTTTTTTTTAGAAGAAGGAGGATCAAAATGTGGACACGTCACCCCTTCCTAGAATTAAGATCAAAGCACACATTGAAAGAGTTAAAGGGAGCATTTGTGCAGCTCAATCCAAAGGATGGACCCAACGACTGCGGCTGCCAGGGATACATCCCACAATCAGTCACCAAACATAGACACTATAGCATATGCCAGCAAGATGGTGCTGAAANGCCGGGGCCAAGGGGTGGGAGAGGGTGGGTAGGGGAGCAGGGCCGGGAGGGGGGAGAATATAGGGAACTTTCTGGATAACACTTGAAATGTAAATGAAGAAAATATCTAATAAAAGTTGAAAAAAAAAAAGAACTTTAACTCTTAAAGAACAAAACAGTAAGCAAAAAGTGGTTATGGAAACTACCCTACATGTAGTAAAAATATATCATTCAGAGAATGTTTCCATCTGTATTATTTGTACATTCTTAGAAAAACTAGGTGGGACAGTCTCTGGGTGGCCTTTCCTTCAGTCTATTCTCCACTCTTTGTCCCAACATTTCCTTGAGACAGGAGCAATTCTTGGTTAATAGTTTTTTTTTTTTTTCCTTGTTTCAGTCAACCCCTCTCGCTCTGCTCGACCCCGCTCGCTCTGGTCATCCCACTCACTCCAGCCGTCCCCATTTGTCCCTGTTCGGCCCCACTCGCTCCGGTCCAAGGATTCGTTTATTCTTCTTCTTCATAAGTACACTGTAGCTGACTTCAGACACACCAGAGGAGGGCATCAGATGTCTTTACGGGTGGTTGTAAGCCACCATGTGGTTGCTGGGATTTGAACTCATCATCTTCGGAAGAGCAGTCGGGTGCTCTTACCCGCTGAGCCATCTCACCAGCCCGGTTAATAGTTTTGAGATGAGTGGGTAGCTCCATCCCTCAACTGGGGACCCTGCCTAACCACTGAATATGGTCTCTACAGGTTCTATCTCTATCTCCCCTTTGTTGGGTATTTCAGCTAATGTCATCCCCGTTGGATTCTAGGAACCTTCCTGGCATCTGGGATTTTCTAGTGGCTACTCCCAGTTCCCCACCCCACTGCTACACGCCTCCATTCAATTTTGTGACCCTCTGTACTTCTCCCCCAGTCTCCTCCCACACATGATCTTGCCCCCCCTTATCCCTCCCCCTCCCCTCTCCTCCAAGATCCTTCCCTCCCTCTACATCCTATAATTATTTTGTTCTCCCTTCTAAGTAGAACTGAAGCATTCACACTTTGGTCTTCCTTTTTCTTGAGCTTCATATGGTCTGTGAGTTATATCATGGATACTCCATGTTTGGGGGCTAATATTCAACTGCATGTGTAGCAGAGGATGGCCTTATCTGGCATCAGTGGGAGGGGAAGCCTTTGGTCCTGTGGAAGCTCAATGTCCCAGCGTAGGGGATGCTAGGGTGGTGAGGCAGGAGTGGGCAGGTGGGTGGAGGAGCACCCTCATTGAAGGAGGGGGAGGAGGGTAGGGTAGGGGGTTTGCAGAGGGGAAACTGGGAAGGATGACATTTGAAATGTAAATAAATAAAATAACCAATAAAAAAAAAGAAAAACTATAGGAAAAAGCCAATGGCATTGTAGTTTAAATTGACAAGTTGTGTCCTTCAGATTACGTTCCACAAGAACAACATGGAGACTTGCTCTTCTACACACTACTGTGTACAATTATAAAAGGTAATGTGCTTATTTTGATTAGGAATCAATGTGCACTGAACCCCAACAGTCATGTAAAGACTTGCCTCTGGTTTGCTGAGGAGCCTTGAACCCCTGATCCACATGCCTCCATTTCCCAAATTCTTGGATTACAGACATGTGCCACCGTGCCCTGCCAGTCACATAAAGCCCCCTAAGAAGTCCTCTTCAGAACTCTCAGCCTCGGCCTCTCTCCTTAGCCAAGGTGTCCAGCTGCACACTGCACTCCAGTGTGGACTTGCTTTGCACTCAAACCCCACAAGTAGACATCAACTCAGTTGTGACAGACAGCTCAATGTGCCTCCCACTTCCTGCCTTAGAATGTCTCTTGAAACTCTGCAGTTATGCATCTGAGCCCAGAAATAGGGCAGAAGTAATGTCTGTGGGAGGAACACTTCCCGATTCACACTCAGGCAGTCAGTTCTGAAAGCATCTCCCGAGCCTCCCTCCCTCCCGACAGGCTGCACACCTGTTGCCTGCAGCTGAGGCTGTCTTCAGATTCTGCTTCTGCCTGGTACTTCCCTTCCCAGCTCTCTAGGATTGAGTTTCACAGGAAGAGTTCTGCACATGCTCTTCTGTCAGGCTGATGCTCTAGCTGGCCTAAAGCTGAGTTGAAGTTTTTCTATCGCCCAGGTTTTGGCTTAGCACATGACACACTCTTCTGCTTGAATGACTTCAGCACCAGAAGCCTTGGACGCAACACACATTCCAGTAAAAGATGGGTCCTGCTTCTTTGTCATATACCACATAGGGTGGCTCAGTGGCAGGCCACTCTGGATGTCATTCCTACTCTGGCATGACTAGACTAGCAATATCTAAACTGTGGAGTGGCCGCAGACACATGATAGACAGAGCCCACTCTGCCCGTGCCAAGTGCATCCCATCTTAATTTTCCTTATAGCTGGATCCTCAGAATGCCTGGGATCCCTGCACCAGCACCGCACAGAAAAGGAGAGAGGAGAAAACTTGGGATGGGACAAATAACCATGGCTAACTGTTAAATATCAGGCTTTCAGGATTTGTAAAGACATACAATACATGAACATATCTTCCAGAGCACTTCCCCAGGCCCTAGAGTGGCTCAAGCCACTGTGTGTCATGTGAGCTCCTTCTATTTCCTAGTAAACATGCTTCTGATTTTGTACTAAAATAGTTGCAATAAAGGTAGGCAGAGCACAGGCTAGAAACGTTTAAGACCTATACATCATCATCTGCAGTCCAACCTTACAAACTTTAGACATAAAAGTATTCCATCTACCAACCTGGGGTAGTGACACGTGCTGATACCCAGCACTTAGGAGATGAGGGCAGGAGAGTCAAAGGTCAAGGTTATACTCAGCTATATATCATGCTCAAGGCCAGCCTTGGATACATGACCACCCCCCCCCCCAATCCATCTAGCCAGGCATGGTGGCTTATGCATATAATCCCAGCACCTGGGGTGGGCTACCTAGTAAAACCTACCAAGGGAATAAATAGATTAAGAAACATCTCTATGCTCGCTCATTCAGTCATCTCTAATTGTCCCACGAGGATCCCAAATCTAACATGTTCAAAGCTAAGCCTATCATCTTTACCAATCCGCTTCTCCACTTATAATTCATCCCTCTGAACCACGTGGGAGTTGGCATACCCAATTGAATTCCGTCCTCCTTCTGTGTCCTTCTGGTTTTATCCTGCTGTGACCTGCTGCCCCCTACACTATGCTCTGAAGGTAACCACCTCCCAAGTACACCTGACTTCATGATCCCCTCTGTGAGAACCGGCCTGTTCTGGCTCTAAGCCTCCACGCCTTCTTCTCCCAAGCTGCCATAGCCCTTTTGAATAAACTTTCAAACTTCAGGCAATCCCTCAAAGCATCTCTCTGCTGCCATGGTCTCTGAAAGCGAGAATGAATGTTACTTCTCTCCTGTTCTAGCATGATTTCCATTCTACTTAGGATTCCAATGCAGTCCATGAGCTATAACACGTGGCACAGCAAGAGGCTTCTCTAGCCTGTCTTACAATCTTAGAATCTTCTCGTTCTACCCTAGGCACACTCCTTGTAAGTCTTGAACCTAGATACACTATTCTCTTTGTCACAAATATGGGCCCCCTTGGGATCCTTTATAGCTAGTCTTCTTCAAAGACACTGTTCATACAGTTTGTCTCCCTGGTGGCTCCCTAACCTTACCCTTAGCCTTGCACAGCTGCATTTCTTAGAGCCACCCATAGAGCCACCACTCTCCTCTAGGGAACTCTCTTTCCAGCCTCTGAGATTCTTACAGGCAGGGCTTACTTTGATGGCTCCAGTGCTGGGGACTAGCACAGTGCCCAGTAGACTGTTCTTAGCACGTGGTGATCACTATCAAGAGATGGAAGGTGCTGGTCACTTTGTGAGACCCTGTCTCAAGAAGAGACTTGTTCTTCCTGGAACACAATACTATAAATAAGGCCAGTGAGAGACTGTCAATTGACTGTAAATTTAGCAACTGTTTCCCAGAAGACTGACCAATTGTTGCCTAATCTAAGTTTTTGCACATAAACAGACATTCATTTCCTAATTTAATTGTACAGGTTTTATCATTTTAACTCCAATTGGCACCAAATTTTATACAAGTTACAATAGCATTTGTCCCCAGATAGAGGCAGTTTGGAAACAAGTAGAAAATCAAACCCTAGGCTCCTTCCTGTTGAGGTTGAGAATATCTTCAAAGAATTTTCATTGTCTTCTTAAATACACAACATGAATTTGGCCTGGACTTCAAGACTCTACTATTTAGGACAGACTGTCAAGCAGAAAAAGATGTGTATTTACTTTACCAAACAAATGAGCATGTGAATGGTCAGAAGAACTCGGCATTCATTTGCTTTTATAAAGATCCCTGCAAAAAGATCCGCCTCCCTCAAAACCACCACCTGTCCCAAGCCTCAGAGGAGCAGGCAGCAGGGCATCACCTTGGATCCTGGCCTGCCATCCAGAAGAGAGCATGTCCTTAGTCGATGATCCCACACCAAAAAGGCACATTTTTCAAAGTTCAAATATGTGTGACAGGCCCCCAGAGAACACCATCCACGATGACAAGCTGAAACTCTAAAATTAGACAGGGCTGGGTGTGGATCCAGGCTGAGCAACTAGGAGCAAGTCATTCCCTGCCCTCCCACGCCTCTCACTCACCCCAGCAGAACGGAGACAAACAGAGAGGGTTTGACATGGAGCCTGGCACACAGGAAGAGCTTCACAAATGATAATGACTAGATTCCTGATGAACCTTTGCCAGGGTTTGAAAGCTAAAAGTCACATCAAATGGAAATGATATGTTCCCAAGTACCCACCGAACAAGACATGGGGTTGGGTTATTCAGTCACAGTCAGCTTCTTTAGAAGTCTAAACGACACGCTTTGATCCAGGGCCACGATTAGACCACCTGAGCATTCGCTCAATCTGGGGGACGTGTTCTTGAGCAACTGCATAAATGGTTCACTGTATCTCAGAACCACAGCACTGCAGCTAGGTGGATCCCATGGGTAACAGATGACGTCCTCTTCCCATGTCCCCTCTAGAAGTAATTGTTCCTGCTGAGATGAGGCTACGGGGAGGGTAGCCATGAAGGGAAGCATATATGGCCACTGCTGTCCTCGTGTTTCCTCTGAAGAAACAGAACCCTTCAGTTCTCATTGACTAAGCTCTTTGCATCCCCCAGGACTCTGACCTGTGTGTGTGCGGTGTACTGTGCCAACAAACCTACAGTGTGTTTGCTTTTGTGTCTGTCACAAAATTGGGTGATGGTTGCACAGTTAACTTGAAATACACAAGACAGTCAGGGAAATCAGGACAGAGTGGAGAAAAACTCAAAAAGACCAAGTGATGTGAAGAAGGAAAATCTATGACAGGGTCAGTGACATATACTGACTATCCCAACCCTGACACATAGATGCTCCCTTAAGGATGCTCAGACTCCGGCACCTGCCACAGAGTCCCTCTACAGCTATCTCAGTGGAGCACTCAGTGTCGCCCAAGCACTAAGGAGTAAGACACAGACATAAGACTCATCCCTACGGCTAAGGAACCACAAAAGTCTAGTGGAGAGACAGATAGGAAGAATAACTGGGTCACACAGACTCCTAAACTGCTTCTGTGTAACAACAAGCTGATCAACAGAACACTCCACCCTCCCTAACAACAGCCCAGCTGGGGATCCCAGGGCACCTACAGAGCACCTAGTTCTTCTGCTGAGAGACTGCTACGTAGCACTCCTCTAGAGGAAGCTGAATGCTGCTGCAGAAATGGCAAGTCTTGCTATCCCTCCCTCCTTACGTCATCTGTACCGGATGCTTCTCCCATGTAACCCTCCCATGTAAAGTTACAGAGTAAAAGGTTGTTTCTATTTAGAGGTGCATCCTCTACAAGGATTTGGTAAAAGCTGCTAACAAACACAAATATGAAACATACTGAATGAGGAGGAAAAGAACTATGAAAATGGAAATAGGCTGTATTACTTATAAAAAAACAAAAACAACCCTCAGGTAGCACACGCCTGTAATCCTAGCACCTAGGAGATGGAGGATCAGGTCAAAGCCATCCTAGGATCTATGAAACCTTGCCTCACAACAGACCCCCAAAAACAGGGCTGAAGAGAGATGGCTTGGTGATTAGGAGCACACTGTTCTTCTGGAGGTCCCGGGTTCAGTTCCCAGCACTTATGTGAGGCTAACAGTCCATAACTGCAGGCCCATGGGATCCAATGCCATTTTCTGGTATGTAAGCAAAATACCCATATACATAAAATAAGTAAATTAAGTTTTTTAAAAATTAAAAAAAAAAAGACTGCATGATAAATGTGATCAACTTTAGGAAACAGCAGAGTTTACTTTTCTAATATTGTATTTTTAATATTTACATAATCAAAGGCTTTTAAGTTTGTTAAATAAGTGGAAATCTACTTTATTCCACTGTACTATTTGACTTATACACGTACATTTTTTTTCTTGTTTCCATACTTTGATGAACATAGCTGTTTACTAAGAGTCAGAGGGAGAAGCCTTCACAGTGGTGTGTTGGGCAGTGCTTAACCCCCAGGATCTCAGAGAAAAAGCCCTGGTTTGTAACATGTGACAACTGCCATGGTGTAAATGTTCCTACCATGGCTAAGTTCTAGCAATGATGTCACCTAGAAGTCAGGAAGGATGGGCCAGCAGGAGCCAGTTCATGAGAGAGGGTTACATCCGGTGGCACAGGAAGATGATCTTTAGGGCTTCCAATTTGGCCTCTGCCAAGTCTTCACTTAACAGTGGCAACAAATTTCAGGTTGAAACCCCTCATAAACATGCACATGCATAAAACAGTTTCTTAAAGGAAACTATTTTCTCATGTTTGCTGGAGAATATTTTGTTAAGTGGATCCCATTTTGAGCCCATGAATTAGAGCAGCATCCTTCTGAGGTAAGAGGATGGCATTAGGAGAGGGATATCCCATCAACAGTGCTCAGATGATTAGCAATGATGAGTCAACTCCCTGCAGGACTGCTCCAGCAGTGGGAGCCCAGTGAAGCAGCAGACGTCAAGGATGCTGGGTAGAGGAGACTCTCCCTGCAGGTCTCATCCATCATCTACATCCAGTGGAGCCAGATTTGGTAGGATCACTCCCGTCCTTCCCAGTTCACATTCACAGACTCTGCCACTGTCTGCCTTGGAACCAGCACTAAGCCCATTTCTTCACCATGAAGAAGTCAGCACTGTGAGCGCCTGGCTTTCCCACCAGCCTATGGCTTCTACATACACATGTCTGATGAAGACAGAAGACTGAGGGTCTCTGGAGCTCACTCTCTGCCATGTTTTATGAATGCCAGCAATGCTGGCCTCCCTGAATCCTCAACTCTGCCCCTTCATGACATCTCAGCTGCCTCTCCATGCGCAGAACCTTAGCTGTGAGCTAGCAGGGCACAAGGAACACCCCCCAAGATGTTCCTCTCTCCCACACTGCCTGCTGTCTCCCGTCTGTAATCCTGGCTTTAATATTTTGTAGTTTCCTGGTCACTTTAGGAAAGAAAAAATCTGGGCCATGAAGCACAACTTTACCTTAGGAAGAGTACATGTTTTCTATTTTTCCCTTACTGTCTCATGTCTCTTTAGAGTAACGCTCCTGGGAACAGGCTCACATCGGCTGTACTGGCTCTACCTCTCTCTATCTAGAACAGTTCCCAACACATAGAAGACACTCGTTAGGTCTATGTAGGATGGGTTCATAAACCCTATTGCTCAAAGAAAGAATTCAAGTGAAAATATTCACATGGAAAAGATGAGTGTGCCCAAAATGATCCCTCTGTGCAGAAGAGATTGTCTTTATTGAGCTACCTATTTATTTACTTTCTTATTGAGACAGAGCCTCATGCAGCCCAGGCTAGCCCAGAACTTGCTACATAAACAAAGATGAACTGATCCTCGTGTCCCTATCCCTCAGGTGCTAGGATGACAGGCGTGCACCACTGATGCCGGCTTACAAAAATGCTTTCTCACATAAGTCTTGAAAATGTCCCATTAGCCAACATGGAATCGGATATGGATTTGTTTTGTTTTGAAATGGGGGTCTTATCATGTTGTCCAGACTGGCTTCAACTTCCTGGCTCCAAAGAGCTCTGCCTGCTTCAGCCTTCCTGAGTCTGGGCACATGGCCATACCTGCTTCCTTGTAATGATTTTTAGTAGTTGTACAGCAGTCGAAAAGAGCATCCTAGAGTGCAACAGGGCAGCTGCCCCACCAGCTCTGGGCTATTTCTCTGTCTGCTAAGGGATTCCAGGACTACACTAAGGCAGAGCTACTGGCATCTTTGCAAACAGGAAGCATACCTAGAGCCCGCTCTACTGCTGCTAGCATTCACTACTCTTTGCATCCCAAAGCTCCAAAGAGCTCTCCTCCAACACTCCCTTCTCCATAACATGCCCAGTGAAAGGACTCGTGAAGACCTCCTGCAGCCTCTCACTGTGCCACAGCCAAGGCTTCACTCCTGCCCTTACCTTGACTATATTTGCTAACAAAACTGATTCCATCAGATGTCCTCTCTCCCTCTCTCTCTCTCTCTCTCTCTCTCTCTCTCTCTCTCTCTCTCTCCTTGCTGGCCACTCTACCTTGGTCTCCCTCTGCTGAGTCTTCTCGTGCTCCAGTCAGAGTCCTCCTCCTCCCTCCTCCCCTGATTCCCCTCTGCTACATTCTACTCTCCGTGATCTTCTCTATCTGCTCAGGTCCTATCTCTGCTATGTTTCCACCCAGAAAATTCTTCCAAGCTCATATTTAAATAACCACCTGCCCACCTAACATCTCTATCAGGCTTCTTACTATGCATAGAAAACCTTACTTTTTTTTGTTTTATTTTTGTGAAATCTGCCTCTCCTCCTGGTGATGGGGACAGATGCACCCACATTCATGCACCTACATCTCAAACTTTTCTCTTTTTCAATTAAAAAAAAAAACTTCTCTCCACACAGCAGCATGGCTTCCCTGATCCAGGCCAACACCCTTTCCCCTGGGTCACAATAGGTAAGCTTACAAACTGACCCTGCCTTCCATTTGCTCTTCACAATAACTCCTCTGGAGGACAGTGGAAGCAACCCTTTCTAAAGCTAACTAACTAGCTTTGCTACTTTGTTTCTTGAGACCCCATAGTGGTTACAAGGACCTCCTCCAAATACCTGACTCTAAGAAACACCTGGGGATGAGCTGGAAATGGTTTGGTGTCAAGGATTGTCTGTCTAGCACACTGGAGGTCTCTGGACCGATCCCAAGCACTGCAAAACCAGAACAAGGTGTGCACTTATCAACACCACAACCCAACTACCCGGAACGGTTCATAGGCATCTGCTCACACTCACCCAATCTCCCAGAGCTCTGGGCCTCTCTGGCTCATCTACAGGTATTTCCTGCTTCAACATGCCAAGCAGATACCTGCTCTTCCTGACCCCGTCCGTGCACTGCTTACCCCTATTCCCACACTTCACTCCTCTGACCCCCAGTCATGTGTGCCTTTTTGTTGGGCCACATAGACTGCACACTGCATGAGAGTACCTGACTTTTTTTTTTAAGATAAGGTCTCACTGTGCATGTAACTATGACTGACCTAAAACTTACTATGTAGTCCAGGCTGGCTTTGAACTTCGATCTTCCTGCCTCTGCCTCTGCCTCCTGAAAGCTGGGAATAAAGATGAATACTACCACAGCCAGTGTGACACTGTATCTTACAATTAATTGCTTAGATACAGAATCCACAGAGACATGACCTTACTCACTGAGCATTGACTAGGACATAGTAGGAGCTTTGACCTGATGAATGCGTATTCACACACACACACACACACACACACACACACCTTTACAATTTTTACTTTGGCTCATAGTTGTGAAGGTTTCTTGCTATGGCTGCTTGCCCCTGTCGACGTGGGTATGTGCTGAGGCAGAGTATCACTTCCTGGTGGCTAGAAAATGGATAGACAGAAGGGACCAGGGACAAGAAAGTGCCACCAGTGAGGGACCAAGAATTTTGGAGGACAGTATATATTTGTAGCACAATCCCATCTATAACATGAGATAATAATAGTATCTGCACCCCCAAGTCCTGACGAGGATTCAGCTGGTATATAGAAATCGCCAAGACAGTTACAGAGCACAGTATAAATGCTCGATGAATGGTACTCATGATTATCTTTAGCTCCATTATTGATCAACACCATCAAACACTTTGAAGACAAACAAGAGTGTCTTTTCTGTATTCCCAATGTTTAGGATAGTGCCTGGTATCCAGAAGGTATTGCCTGAATTTACCAGCCAACTCTCAACTTCAACAGGCTTCAAGTTACAATACAGAAAGGAATGAACAAGATACTCAGCAGAGGTAGAGATAAAGGGGCCAATGAGATAAAAGAAAAGAAAAAGAAAAAAAGAGAAGCAAAAAGACCTCAGGATTTTATGGCCTCGAGGATCTGCTCCTTGGAACGGCTTTATAAGGAGACTCTCAATGTACAAGTTGCATTAGGGGAATTTGTTGGCTTTCTGTGCTAACAGTGGATCTAATCTCGACCCTTGATCTAGAATTACACGGATTTAATATGAAATGTGAGATGTTCCCCCAATAAATTTCATCTAGCCGTTTACACCAGAATTAATTAGCTTAACTTTTTCCAACCACTAAAACAAGTGTGAGACCGTCTTAACTCGTTCACTGCAGGCGCCTTCTCTATTTTCCATTGCTTCTGCAATTTCCCAGCAGTGTGTCCCATCTGAGGTAATTACTCCTACGGATGGAAACTTTCCCTGGTAGGTTGTTCCATTCGTGGCCATTTAGAAAGCCCTGCTTGCGTCAGGCTCTGCCTTCTGGTTGGATAAAGGGGCTGTTACTTCAAACCCCATTTTTTTGACATCCCATCGGCACACCTCACCGAGTGCACAGGGTACATGCCTTCTAATGACCTTTCAAAGCAAAGTGCTCTCTGCAGCCCACCAACCAGTTCAGTGCATTTGCCTTCCCTCTGAGCCTCAATGACATCCCTGCAGGCTCCACTTCCTTCAGACCTCCAATGACTTTAGTAGCAATAATAAAGTACATAGTTATTAGGGATGTCCTGTACTCACAGAATTATTCCTAGACCTTCATAGTGAAAAGACTATCATTAATCCTATTTTATGAGTCACAATACTGAGATTTTAAAAGGTGACTAACATTCTTAGGTTTCTCTTCTCTTCCTTCCAAGAACTCTAACAAATTAGTCAAAATAGTTTCTTCATATAAAATAAAGTGCTATAACTACCATCTTTATTTTATAAAAGCAGGGGAAAAGCATATAGCCAAGCCCGTCCTGCTTTATGGCTAAGTCTATCTTCAGCATCCATGTCCACCCCGTCTCTCTGTGTGTGCTTCTCTCTGTCATGTGTCTCTGTTTCCTCTGTTGCTCTGTTTCTCTCTGTGTGTCTCTCTGTGTCTCTCTGTGTGTGTCCCTCTCTGTCTCTCTGTCTCTCTCTCTCTCTCTCTCTCTCTCTCTCTCTCTCACACACACACACACACACATTCACGGAGTATATAGCTAAGAAGCATAAAGAGTTAGAATTGGGCCTGATGTCAGATCTGTACCACTGTTTGACTATTCTGGTTACACAGTTAATGAGGCTTTTCTCCTAACTTGCCCTTCCAGCCTCAGCTAAAGAAAAGTCTGCTTGAGAGGCTGTGCTCCATATTGTACTTCTGGGTTTGTGTTTGAAGATCAAGGAGGGAAAGTAAGCGACAACAGAAAAGCCTCAAGCCTTGGCAAACGGTCTCTCCAGAAGCCTTTCATCTCTCATCTCCACAGACTGTACAACTGGATGGAGTCACAGTGAGATATGGGTAAGTGCGGAGTCTCCTCTGCAAGACTCTCCAGGGTTTTCAGATCTTTGACATTTTAGTGAGCTTGCCAGTAATCCCAGCCTTTTTTCTTTTCCAGTTCAAGGTTATTTTTAAAGCACACGTGTCACATCGCTTTTCTTAGAGCCGGTTCCCACAGGTTACTCTGCTATGTGTACCACACCATGCTCTGCCCTGCTCAGACTGCGTATTTTGAGGTAAAGTCTGTTGCTGAGGCTGGGACTGTGGCATGCTTCACCAACAGAATTTCATTCACCTTTACAGATGTTCATTCTGTAAACTCTCACTCGCAAGAATTATTTTCAAATTCAAACCTACTGTCCAATGCTGAGTTTCACCCACTTCAAGGGGATTCACTGATACCAGATCATTTTCATTTTTCCCTTATTTTTATTTTCTGTGTGTATTTACCTGCATGTATGTCTGTGCACCATATGTGCGCAGTGCCCTTGGAGGCCAAAGAGGCTGTCAATCACCTGGGATTAAAACCAAGAGACTCAAGCCAGCCACCACGTGAGTGTTGTGAGCCAAACCCAGGTCCTCTGGAAGGATAGCCAGTGCTCTAACTGCTGGGCTGTCTCCCTATCCCCCACATTAAGTCTTAGTGATAGCATCTCTATCTGCCTCTTGATTTTGAAAAAAGCCTTGACTTAATACATACTTCAAGGAACATCCATATATTCAGAAGTCAAAATCTCAAGCTCACTAAAGCATATCAACTAAAATTGTATTAAATATTCTTATAACTGGAACAATACATTTTAATCTTAAATTAAGGAATATATAATCATCTAATTCACAGCTTTAAAATACTATGAAATGAAACCCCACTTATGCCCTAACGGGAGAACCTTGTACTCACCGATTCAGGAAATCACTGAGAGAATTTCTTTACCAAGTAAAGCATTTCTTGAGAATTGCAAAAATGAACCTAGCACAAATCTGTTGAAGAACACTGAGAACACTCACCGCCCTGTAGCTGAGCATGCCTTTACCTGCTTCACAGAGTGAATGAGCACGAACCCGATCTACTTTTTTTGTGACTTCAACATCTGATATGATCCTGTCCATCCTCACATATAAGAGGGTGCATAAAATACGCTATGCTGTTTTACTGGCCTGCCTCCAGTTATTAGGGAGATTTAACAGTCTCACCTTAACTGGCTACTGGTGTTTCCTCTTTTGTTTATATCTTCTATCTTTACTGATGTGCTCTTAAAGATATTTACTTTACAAGCTCTTTGTAAATCAAAGACTCTGTGCTATCATTTATTTTGCAAATATTTATCCTGATCTGTGGTTGCCATTTAACATAGCTTTTGGGTTATAGCCAATCCTGTCACTCTTTCCTTCCATGAATTATGGATTTTTGTATTCTTCTCGATTGAAATTACAGTAATATCTCCTACTACAAAATGGGTTTCATTTCAGTGTGAGCAGCCACCTGTTCTTTAAATGTTCCATGATGTAGCCCTATGTTCTAAAACTCTTAAGATGAGCTGTTCGTCAGGAGCATGCGTGTGGCACTCATGATTTTATAAACTTAATTGTTTCACTCTCATAAGTTTTCAGTTGTCTTTCCAAAAAGAAACTTACATTTAGTCCAAGTCATCTTTCAAACTTTTAAAATGATCCTTTTCTAACTTAATCATTTTTTTCAATATCACATACTCATGGCAAGTACCAGTTTTTCAGATATAACAACTGTCTTGGTCAGAGTTCTATCACTGTCAAAAGACGCCATGACCAAGGTAAGATATGAAAGAAAGCATTAGTTAATTAATGGTTTAGTCTACTAATCTCATGGTGGCACACAGGCAGACATGGTAGCTGAGTTCTACATTCAGATCCACAGGCAACAGAAGACAGAGACACTAGTCCTGGCATGGGCTTTTGAAACTACAAAACCCATCACAGTGACACACCACCTACTGCAACAAGGCCACTCCTCCTAATCCTTTCAAATAGCCACTCCCTAAGGATTCAAACACATGACTCTAGGAGGGCCATTCTTATTCCAACCACTACAATAATTTGAAGATGCTAAAACACATGGTCAGGCTTCACCCTCCCTCCTCACAATGCCCAGGACTTCAGTCACCAAACTGAAATAAACCTTTGCTCTTTTCTTTTGACACAAGTATATTCTTTATCCTTCTCCACAGTGGTGCCCTTTGGTTATGTAGACACCGTGGTTAGATGATTACCAATCATATCTCTGAAATTATAACTTCTATATATTGCTGGTAAGAATGCTAATTACCATATCATTATTGAAGGCCAACTTGACCCAATTTACCAAATTGCTGATACAAGTTTAGATCTGGAAGGTTCCACAAAGGCCCATAGTGTTAGAGGGCAGGTCCTGAGGTAACTTCCCAGGTGAGTGTGCATGTTCCTACCATGCTGCTGCTCCCCAGGGGCCTAAAGCTAAGGGCCAACTCAGGGACTTCTCTACAGTTACATAAAGCTAAGGAAACTGCAAACACAGGTATGCCTTGATTGAAAAACTCTCTTCTATTCTAGGATTGATTACAAAAGTATAAAAAGAATTTTGAATAAGGAAATTATTTGCTACATTATTAACAGTATAAGTAGTTTAGAAACTGTAAATATTCCAAGCCTAGTTAAGTTGATGTTGATACATCCACACTAGAAACACTATGCAGCCACAATAAAGAAGGGAATGAAGTTGGTCTTTTATATCCCAATAAGGAATTATCTCTATGGCTCAGTGGTTAAGAGCACTGGCTGCTCTTCCAGAGGACCCAGGTTCAATTCTCAGCAGCCACATTGCAGCTCACAACTGTCTGTAACTCCAGTTCTAGGGGATCTGATACCCTTACACAGACATATATGCAGGCAAAACAATGCACATAAAAGTAAATAAATAAAATAATAAAAAGAAAACTATTTCTAATATATATTGTGTATAGGTGGTAAGGTGTAGAGGTGTATGTATAGTATGTGTGTGTGTGTGTGTATATGTGCATGTATATATATGCACATGCATGGAAAACAGTAGAGAGGGACACATGAGACAATGTGTAATGACCTCATCTAAAAACCACGAGGCCAGTGAAATGGCCTGGCCAGCAAAAGTTCACGCTGTGACCTGAGTCCCGTGACCTGAATTTTACCCCCAGAGTCACAAAAACACCAGCTGCAAAGGAGCATATTTGTAAGCCTAGCACTTAGGGCATGTGGTGGAGCAGGAGAGCTTCCAGGATGCTCACAGGATAGCTAGCCTAGAACACTCAAAGCAGCAGAAACAAGAGACAAGATGGCAGACAAGAGCATCTCTAGAAAATTGCCCGCTGACTTCCACATGGGCAGCAAACAAGTGCACACTCATTTCACATGCATTCCATACGCTTACAAATGCAAATGAGGAATTTTAAATGGCATATATAATAAAAGGAAGTAAATAGTAGTTACATATATAATGTTTTAGTGCTCTCCCAAGGATGTATAAGATTTAGTAATATCGGGGAGGGAGGGAGAGAGAATCTTCACTATAAAATATGCACTTTCAAAAAAATAATTGTGGGCTGGTGAGATGGCTCAGCAGGTTAGAGCACCCGACTGCTCTTCCGAAGGTGATGAGTTCAAATCCCAGCAACCACATGGTGGCTTACAACCACCCGTAACAAGATCTGACACCCTCCTCTGGTGCGTCTGAAGTCAGCTACAGCATACTTATGAAGAATAATAAGAAATGAATCCTTGGACTGGAGAGACCAACTGGAGCAAGCGAGGCTGTCCGGAGCAAGCGGAGCCGAACGGGGATGGCCAGAGCAAGTGGGGACGGCCGGAGCTAGCAGGCCGATCGGAGCGAGCGGGCGACTGGAGCGAGCGGGGCTGGCTGGAACAAGTGGGGGGGGCATACAGGGGTGGCATACAGGAGCGAGTGGGGCTGGCCGGAGCGAGCGGAGCGAGCGGAGCCGGCAGGAGCAAGCGGGGTTGAGCGGAGCGAGCGGGGTTGAACGGAACAAGGGAAAAAAAATAATTGTATAAAGTCAGGTGTAGTGGTATATAAGTATTATCCCAGCACTAGAGAAGCAGAGGTAGGAAGATTTCAAGTTCAAGACTAGTCTGGTCAACATAGGTAGCCCAAGTTACATAGTAAGACCCTGTCTCAAAAAGAGAAATAGCCCTCTCACACGGTGAAAATACTGCATATACAAAAGAAGAACATTTTAAAAGTATTTACCTGTTGTTTCTGATTTTTCTGACTAATTTCTACACAGCCTCACTACTACCAAGACAAACGGTCAGCACAAGCCTTACGGAGCTGCAGCTGGGACAGCACGGCATACTGTTCACATTCCTGCAAGTAGGAATCAGCTGTAAGGATAAAAAGCAATACATGAACCAGTAAGTCCTGTCTTCGTTGGGGTTTCTATTGCTGTGAAGAGACACCAGGCCCAAGGCAGCTCATATAAAAGAAACATTTCATTGGGGCCGGCTTACAGGTCTGAGGCTTGGTCCATTATCATCGTGGCAGGAAGCATGGCAGCATGCAGGCAGACACAGTGCTGGAGAAGCCGAGAGTTCTACATCTTGATCCGCAGGCAGCAGGAAGTGAACTTGAACTTCTGAAACCTCAAAGCCCACCCACCAGTGACACATGTCCTCCAACAAAACCGCACATGCTCCAACAAGGCCACACCCCATACAGTGCTACTCCCTACTAGCCAAGCCTTCAACACTGGAGTCTATAGGGGCGGCTACCATTCAAACCACTGCAGTCCTGATTATCAGATGATGTAATCAGCTGCATGAGCTGTATTTTAAATGGGTGCAATGAAGTTTGCTCATGCCAGCATTACTGCACTATAAATGACAGGCGGGCGCAGTGTCACTAGACAGCAGGAATTGTTCATCTGCACTATGATCTACGAGGCTACTGTTGTGCATGCAGTCTCTTCTTAGCCAAAACACCATGCAGTACATAACTGCCTTCTCTCATCATGAACAATATAGGCTCATCTGTCAACTAAAATAAAACCTAATGAAAATAAAACAGTACTTTCTTACTTAGTTGTTGCATGTGTGTGGTTGCTCTTTAGTGGCTGGAGGTAGGCTGCCTGTGTTATGGTGGATGGCCCCACTCCATGTGTATGCTGGCAGCACTAACTAAAAAAAAAAAAAATTTCAAGGTGGGAGAGGGACTTGGTGTAGGAGACAGGGGGCGCAAGAACAGGAGTTTCAAGGACAATAAAGATGCACACTATACATGTAGGAAGCTGTCAAAGAATAAATAAATACTCTGAAAAGAGATCTTGATTCCAGGGTCAGATGGTTCACTGCAAACACGTAGAGATACAGGTGACCTCTGAATATCCCTCATGGAGCCGGTCCTCGATGACCCTTTGTTCCTTTTAATAACTCTGCACTCTGGTCATTAGCAGTTTCCATATATGAGGCTGTGTTATCTCTAAGTAGGGATAGTTTTTACAGCTCCCTTTCCAGGACAGGTGCCTTCTCCCTTAAGAGCTATGCATTATTCATGCTACTATAGTTAGAGACAATTTCAAAAACCCACCCTGCTCAGAGACAAGCCAATGTGGCTCACGTTTCTTCGATTTGTTTACTTTGACAGTATACACGCATGAAGAATCTGTAACAAAACAGAGGCCAAAAATAATGCTTTGCATTTAAGTACAACCTCACATGGCGTCACACACGTGTGACAGCTGAGAGAGTGGAAAGTACTTATCTTTCAAGTATTGAGTAGCCTGTCAATTATACATATTGATGCAGTTAGCCAGGCTATTCTAATTTCCTTGGCCATCTATCCAACAGAGATCGGAGGGGCTTCCTGGCCCTCTGTGCAGGAGCCTGGTGGGCAAATGTAAGGAGTGAGCATTCACTGAACACTGCCAGGCTATTTCAAGTCCTAGTTCATGAAAATAACCATCAACAGGGCTTGGGGGAAACTGCAGGCCTGATCCTCTATCACCACAGAGACCCAGTGCCGGTGAACACTTTCTAAGAGCTGCCTGTCTAGGTGGGGGAAAGGAAATGTGACATCAGGATAGTTTACAGACTGACTTTGAAACAAACAAATCTGTCTGAATGTGGACATAAGGCGTGCCTGTGGTTTAAGTCCAGGTCAATGAAAACCATGTTACATATGTCACAGATGGTCATTTCTGCTGTGAGAGTTGGTCTCTCCTTCTGCCATGAGGGCTCCAATGACCCAGTGTGGGCTTCAGGCTTGGCAGCAGACACCTTTAACCTAAGCCACTCACTAGTCCCAAACCTCCTCTCCATAAAAAATATATCAACACTTCAGATTTAAATAGTTTATAGTTTATGGCATGTGACCTCTACATTTAGACAAATGCTCTAAATATTAAAACTGAGGAGGCAGACAGAACATTTGTTCATGCGTATTTACACAACAGGACTGATACACACAAGAACTCACAAAGACGGAGGCAGCAAGCACAGGCCCACACAGGTCTAAGCCAGCGGGGGTCCCAGTGCTGAAAGGGGAAGTGGATATAATCCCCATCCCTAACCCAGAAGCTCTATCCAACTGATAATCACTCTCACAGGGAAACTCCATTCTCTCTAACGAGTCTCACTGGGTATACACACCATGCTTAAAGGTATCCCACCAGACAGTTGATGGCCAACTCAGAACACAGTGCTATTCTTTTGCCTCACAAGACTTTGCTAGATTTTTTTTTAACTTTATAGATCTTTTGTTTATTGTGGTTGTTTGACTAAGAATGATTGGTGGTTCCCATAGGTTCATATATTTGAATACTTAGGATTCAAACGATTAGGAGGTATGACCTTGTTGGAGGAAGTTTGTCACTGGGAATGGGCTTTGAGGTTTCAAAAACCCAAGCCAGGCCAGTATTGCTCTCCAGTGAGCTACCCCATGTGGGTGGGGCTTCTGGAAGAGCAGGAAACACTATTAATGCCTGAACCTTCTCTCCAGCCCTAAACATCACACTCTCTCTCTCTCTCTCTCTCTCTCTCTCTCTCTCTCTCTCTCTCTCTCACACACACACACACACACACACACACACACACAAATACAAAGGCAGGTTAACTGGGAAGCTGCTCTCAGGTGAGTTCACTGGCCCCAAGGATCAAGGTCAGGGTAATTGCCATGGTGGGCATGGGGGTGGGTGGTAGAAGTGGGGGTGGGGGGAGAAAGGGCATGCATGCACAAGCAGAGGGAGAAGAGGAGCCATTTTTTAATATTGTAACAAGAGAATAAAGTGAAAATATGGGCACTTCACAATACGACTTTTCTTCTCTGGCCCATTTGTTGGAATTGTGACTGTGCAACACAAATTTAACAAAACTAAAGCACACTAAGTGAACCCATTACAGCAAATGGGAACCCATGCCAGACACTAGCAACTCAAATGCGTTACAGCTTTCAGAGTTCCCATGTCAAATGTTTTATAGTCAAATCTAAAAGAATATTTACTTTCTACTTAGGAAAGTATCCAGATACCATCATAAACAGCATGCTGTACTCTGAGGACATACGCACTCCCTAGTTGGAAAGGACGTCATTTACCTAATAACCTACATTCTCAAATGCCTAGTGATAGCTGCCTAAGTAAAATGTTTCACTCAAATTAGGCTCTTGTGCTGACAAGATGGCTCAGCAGGTAAAGAGCTCTCCTTGCAGGCCAGGCAATCAGATTTTAATAACAAAAACCTGGTGTAAAGAAAGAGCTGATTCCCACAAGGTATCCCCAGACCTGTGTGTGTGTGTGTGTGTGTGTGTGTGTGTGTGTGTGTGTGTGTGTGTGTGTGTGTGTGTGTGTGTGTGTGTATGTGTGTGTGTGTGTGTTAAATCTGAAATAAAAGCAAGAACAGCAGGCTTATTAGAAAGGTAAATGCGAGCCAGGCGTGGTGGCGCACGCCTTTAATCCCAGCACTCAGGAGGCAGAGGCAGGCGGATTTCTGAGATCGAGGCCAGCCTGGTCTACAAAGTGAGTTCCAGGACAGCCAGGGCTACACAGAGAGACCCTGTCTCGAAAAACCAAAAAAAAAAAAAAAAAAAAAAGAAAGGTAAATGCGCATCTTAACATAATCCAGAATTCAGCCAACCACTCTTTTCCTCACCTCTGCCATCGAGCAACTGGCATCCATGGTGCTGATAGGCTACTGAGAACTTATGGGACAGCTGATAGGCTACTGAGAACTTATGGGACAGCTGGGTCATTCCCTAACCAAGCAGGTGGCCTGTCAACACATCCTTCCTCCCTCTCAACTGAGGCCCTGAACAGCTGTGACCTGCTACTGCCATTACCCTGGTCACTTCCCTACAGCCCTTCTCACGAAAAGCTCCTCCTTGGGGTTGTCACACTCTGCTCTCAAATCTACTCACAGCTTGTCCAGAATGGCTCAGCTTGGGGCTGGAGAGATGTCTCAGTGGTTCAGAGCACCAGCTGCTCTTGATGAGAACCCAGGTTCAGTTCCCAGCACCCCCAAGGCAGCTCACAACCATCCATAACATTCCAGTCCCAGGGCATTCAATCCCCCTTCTGGCTTACACAGGTAAGTATATGATATACAGACATGCAAACACTCATGTGCATCAAACAAAAATAACATTTTAAGTGGTCCATCTGATCATACTATGTTTACACCTTTTTCCTTCTTCCGTGAGTGGCCCCAGTATAAGAAAGCCTGCTCAGGAACTAGGTCTTGCTTCGTGGTTTCACGAAATCTCACTATTCCAATGCTGAGGGAAACAAATGAGGGTGTTTTTTTGTTTTGTTTTGTTTTGTTTTTGGCGGGGGGGGGGGTATTTAAAATAGGCCCTCATATATCTAAGGCTAGCTCATACTCCGTGAAGCAGAGGCTGAGCTCAGACTCTTGATCTTCCATCTCTCATTTTTCATGTACTGAGATCACAGTGTGCACTAGCTGCCACAGACGAAAGTGTTACCATAAGGGGTACAAACAGATGCTGTGCTTTCTTCCCCACCATGGAGAAGAGTGTCTTTCCTTTCCCTGTGGCCTGAGTTCACCCTGCTAGATTTGTGAGTAGCCAACACAACGGCAGAGACTATGTGAGTTCTTGAAGCCATGGCTCTCAGTTCACTGACCTCTGTGTGCTCCAAAGGCTTTGTATAGCATCTGCCCTCTGAAACCAGCCAAATTGGTCTGTACTGGTCAGTAACCAAACTACTGGCTGTAGGTTCCAGTTCCATCTTTGGGACCTGAATGGAGGTCCTCTGATGAGTCACTGGTTGAGTCCAGCCTTCAAGACCTCTCTAGCCTAGTCACATGTAACAAGATGGCTCCAGGATAGCGCCATCCTAGTTGCTTGGGTCTCACAGCCCTTCAAGGTTTTCGGCCTCCAGAGTACGGAACAATCTATGGAGTGTCCTGTTTCAAGTATACAGAACCTCTCAGCAAAAAAGATGCTTATTAAATCACTAACTGGAGGTAGACTATTAAACTGGAATCAATAACTATGACAGAATTCCAATAGCCAATTGTGAGTTCCAGAACAATTTTATCCACACAAATTCAAGTCAGTTGTTTGGGAGGTCTTTTGCCTTCTTAATTTTGGTGGGTTTGTTGAGACAGGGTCTTGCTCTGTAGTCCAGGCTGACCTCAAATCTGCAGTGATTCTCAGCCTTCTCCATCTGTACTGGGATTACAGGATGAACCACCATATCCTGCTGGTTGGTGTTTAAGTTTTAAAGAAGTAGCATATCAAAAAAAACCTGAGATGGATGAAATTTATAACATGAAATACTTTGGGTTTTTTGAGGCAATGTAACCCTGGCTGTCCTGCAACTTGATTTGTAGACCAGGCTGGCCTCAAACTCAGAGATCTGCCTGCCTCTGCTTCCCAAGGGCTGGGATTGAAGGCATGCACATCACTGCCTGGTTGTGATGGTTTATATATGCTTGGCCCAAGGAGCGATACTATTAGTAGGTGTGCCCCTGTTGGAATAGGTGTGTCACTATGGGTGTGAGCTATAAGACCCTCATCCTAGCTGCCTGGAAGCCAGTATCTGCTAGCAGCCTTCAGATGAAGATGTAGAACTCTCAGCTCCTCCTGTACCATTTCTGCCTAGAGGCTGCCATGTTCCTTCCTTGATGATAATGGACTGAACCTCTGAACCTGTAAGCCAGCTTCAATTAAATGTTGTCCTTATAAGAGTTGCCTTGGTCATGACGTCTGTTTACAGTAGTAAAACCCTAACTAAGACACTGGTGAAATATGAACATCATTAATAATAATTTAACTATAGTTAAAAGCCATTTCAGGAGAGGAAGAAATTCCAGATGCTTACACTAGTAAATTTTATCAATTTTTTTCTTTTTTTTTTTTTTTTTAGTAATGAGATAGAGTTTCTCTACGTAACCCAGGTTGTCCTGAAACTCAAAGATTCACTTGCTTCCCCTTCCTGAATGCTGGGATTAAAGGCATGTATCAACACACTCACTTACCAAATGTTTTTAAAGAACTAACATCAATTAAATAATCTCTATAGAAAATAGAAGTTATGCTTCCCAACTTGTGGAGTCAGCATTAACCTGACACCTAGTCAGACAAAACACAAGTAAACGACAGAACAAATGAGAAAACAGAAAACCACAGTCTACCCTTGCCTAGAGGCGTGTGTACAAAACATCTCAACACAGGTATTAGTGAATTAACCCAGCAAGACATGAAGGCAACAGACCACAGCCCAGTGGAACTGACCTGAAGAACACAGGGCCTGTTCAAGAGTTCCATGATGTCAATAATCTAAAGAAAGTCCACAAATTGTACCAATAGCTACAGGAAGAGTTGGCATATCTTACTCTTACTCACCAGCGTAGGACAAGCACCGCCTACTTCTCACCAGCGTGTGACAAGCACCGCCTACTTCTCACCAGCGTGTGACAAGCACCGCCTACTTCCTGTGACTGCCTCCCTCATGACTCAGAAGACTTGGTGGTCTCAATTCAGCAAGAAAAAGAAAACAGCATGCAGATGAGAACAAAACAACTTGTCCCTCTGCACAAGAGCACCACTGTCTACAGAGTCCATTAAAACAAGCAGAACATGCTACAGTGGGGAGACTGGCTACCAGAGGCCGTGCTAAACATCTGCACCCTGCTCTGGGAGCCATTAGTCACATCTCTCCCTCTGTTAAAACTCATAATGTGGGGCCCCAACAAGATAGTGCACAGAACTCTCTAAGTTTGGGCCATCCAGGCTACTTAGTAAAACACTGTCTCAAAGCAAACAACACAAAAGCCAGGCTAGTGACTCACACCTTTGATCCCAGTACTCGGGAGGCAGAGGCAGACGAAACAGTGAATTTGAGGCCGGCCTGCTCTACATAGTAAGTTCCAGGACAGCCAGACCTACATAGTGAAACCTCTAAACAACAACAACAACAACAAAAGACATAGAACAAAAATTCATAGTGCAGCAAATAAAGTCAGTTTTACTGCATGTTAAATAAATTACATTCCTTAAATATTCCATTATTCAAGCATGTTGTTCAAAAGAGGTCAGTACAAAGAACTACACCCCAAAAACCTGAAGTCAATGTGATGGCTGTCATTCCTCCACAATCCCTACCCCTAGATAACACATTTCTAATAAACTAATTAAAAACACTAAAGTTAGTTAGGAAGCTGCAAACTAGCAGCATCTAGACCTGAAAATGTAAACTCCATATGAAAGCCAGCCAGAAGTGGCAGGCCATTTCTATAACCCCAGCTCGTGGGAAGGAGAGACAGGAGCTTGAGATAGTGAACCCCATCCTTAGCTATACACATCCAGAGATGACCAGGATAGACTACAAGAGATCTTGTGTCAAAAAAAAAAAGATTCAAATACAAGTAAATTAAAATAGTTTCAATGTTATTCTAATGGCTAAATTATATCAGCAAAAGGAGAAAATCTCAGGTGCCAGAGAAGCAGAGAGAAGAGCAGATGCAGGTCTAGTGCAGCCTTCCAGAGCTGGAGTTAATGACAAAGAATGAAGATGAAGGTTAGGTATGGAAGAGCAAGTATCATCCACTGTTCTTGCTCCTGTAGCGTCTGTTCTGCCATCCTTCAGAGGCTGGGAAGCCTAAAGCTGTATTTTGGGCTGAAGAGATAACTTAGTCTGTCCAGTGCTTGCCTTAAACACATGAAGTCAAGCCCCAGGACCCATGCGGTCATGGGAAGGTCACGTGGATGTGATGGCACATTTGTATCCTTAGCACTACAGAGGCATAATCAGTCATATCCCTGGAGCCTGCTGTTCAGCCAGCATAGTCTTCAAAAGGCGAATTCTAGGCCAGTGAAAGATACCGTCTCAAAATTTCATAAAAGAAAAAAAAGGTAGATGGTGCCTATAGACCAACATCCAGGATTGCCCTCTGCCCTCCACATGGGTGTGTGCACTTGTGCACACACATTCACACCCACACACCTACACAAAAGCTCCGTTTCCCAGACACTACTACAGCTAAAGGTCTTGGTATGATTAGGTTCACCGATCCCATGGACTTGTGTGGTATGACGGAAATGAAAGGCTGGCTTCTCCTTGGGCATCTGTGCCTCCACAGCAGAAGGTACCCTGTTCAGTATCTAGGAACCCACTCCACACCAAGGTATGTGGAGCGTGACCTCAGCCTGGGTCAAAACAAATGGGTATGGTTCTGAAGCCGAGTGTCAGGGACAGCATATGGATTCCAGAGATGAGGCTCTTCTAGGGACAGAGGGTCTGAAGACGAAACTACTTGGGAACCCAGATCACAAGCAGGAGGAGGGAGAAGTCACTACAAGTAAATGCAATAGACAAATTGGAAAGAAACCAAACTCCAAAGTCATCAGATAGCAGGGTTCTTTTGGAAGAAAGTTGAAGAAAAGCTACAGCAGCCCAAAACCATTTGAACAATTGAAGGCTGAAATGGGCGCAACTAGCCCAGCTAATGAATAACTAAAAACAAAGGTCTCATGCTTTTTCCCAGAAAAAGTCACATTCAGAAAATCAGATAGCAACCTGAAGGAAGTCTGGAAACACTCACCAGTCAAACTAGATCAATAATCCACTGGCAGCAATGGAGATGTACCAGACACCAGACTCTGAGAAAACCTAAAGAAGAAGATGAGGCACCATCTCATAGAAGAGATGCACCAGCTGCTCGTTCAGTGAACATTCCCTGAGTATCAAGATCTGGGCCTTATATAGTCCAGACATTTCTTTCTCTCTCTCTCTCTCTCTCTCTCTCTCTCTCTCTCTTCTCTCCTCTTTTCTCTCTGCATCCCTTTCTCTCTTTTTTCTCTCCCTTTCCTACCTAACCCCTTTTCCTATGGGTGACTTCCCTGGTCTTGATCCTTGGAGCCAGTGAACTTGCTCACCATAAAACAACTTTCTAATAAACCTGCCTTTAATATAATCTAATCTGGCTTAAATTGGCTCATTTCACTAGTGGTGAAGAAATAACCTATTAGTTCTTACTTTCAATACTGAAGCTATTAATTAAATCTTTTAATGCCTCTTCTGCTTTGTTGTCTTGGTTATTATTACCTTCTCTTACTTAGGTGAACTAAGTATTCAGATAGTCTGCCATGATCCATCCAGCTTCCGAGGAATCCATGGAATAACTATTCCAAGTCACACTGAAAACTGAAGAGAAGACGCATGCTCCTTAGGGCTACTAAGGAGGGAAACTTATTTATTACTCAGCCAATTAAAATAAATACAACAGGAACAAGGGACAGGGACAGAGTGAGGATACAGCTGTGTAGGACATTCTCTTGGTCAAAGGGCTCTGCTTAGAAATACCGATGAGAGGAAAGCAAACCCACACCGTAAGGCAAGAACCCATTTACCTCCTCCTGGCATACCCTCACCCTGGAAGGCTGTAATTTTGGCTCCCATTTTCTAGAAGAACGTAAAGCCGAGAGAGATTAACTCAGTGTACTCAGAGCTGCAGAATGACAAAACCAAGGTTCAATTTCCAAGGCATTTATGGGCTGAGGGACACACCCAGCATGCTGGAGAAGTGCTGACGCAGAGAATCACATCCCCACTCGTGGGTAGGCAGGCATACACAGCTCAACCTCCCAACAGAATAGGAACCAGCTCCTGGGAAAAGGGCGATACCCCACCACTGCTAAGGAGGGCACCTGAGCAATCTTTAGCAAATGTATTTACTTTGGGAGCAAGGCAAGAATGCCCAAGAAGGAAACTTCTGCCCTCTAAAAGCTTGTCTACTTTAGACACAAGGATTATTTGGTCAAATTGCCCACAATCATCTGCTCAGAAATTATACTATAGATGCACATACAAATATGTGTGTATAGCAGATCAAACAGTGGTATCTATGTTCACATGGGAAGAGGGGAAAGCTAAGTTAAATTTACCTTTAATCTATGGAGAAAATGCCTTGCTAATAACAGAGTTCAACCAGCATGTTAGAATTAAAAGTTACGGATGCCATCTGTGGTGGTGGATGCTTACATCTCACCATTGCAGCTGAGGGAAGAGGGTCCGGTTTGAGGCAGCTGACACAGAGACATCCTCTCTAGAAAAGGTGGGGGGGGGGAAGCATATCACCAGTTAAACAGTTAAGAGCTTCTCTAAGTAGCCCCGAGTACTTGAAGACATTGATCTACAGATCAAAATGGGGCAGTATACTATTCTCTCCCATCCTTTACACTGAATAAGTGTCCTGTCTACTTGAAAGTTTAGTGGAAATACAAGGTATTGTCAGGGTTGTCAGTGAAAAATGACACTCGTCACCATGAAGCACCAGAAACTTTATAGTGAAATGGATGAAGAGGACATTAAATAAAAGCCAATGTGTGCTGAGGAGATGGCTTAGAGATTATAAGCATTTACCATGGTTGCAGAGGACCCTGACATCAAGCACATGGCAGCTCACAGTGGCTTGTAACTCCCAGTTCCAAGGGAACTGATGCCCTTCTTTAGTCCATGCAAGCTTCTGCATGTACATGGTACACATACATATACCCATTATACTCAGGCACACACATATCCATAATTTTTAAGTCCCGATACTTAAGTAAACTATTCTTTTATATACAATTAGTCACGTTCACTCCAAGGACCCATATGAATCAAATATCTTCTCTAACATAAAAAAGCCAAATAAACCTTTATTTGCTGAAGCAATCCTTACCTTCCACTCCACCAATCCCCCCAAAAGGAAAAAAAGAAAGACAATCACATCTAAGTGTTTAGAAAAGACCACAGTTACTCTCCAAAGAGAAATTTGGCCTTCACTGGGTTAGGACTAAAAGACAATGTTATCTGAACTATTTAAAACTACCAGGATGGCCTAGAAAATAGTGGAAGGTTCCTGTGCTCCTCCTGACCTACTTGCCAGGCATGAAGCAGAAGCCTGTTTCCTCGATGGACAGAAGCTGCTTGTGAAGGCAGACTTGCTCCTATCCACCTAGTGAATACTATGGTATTCAGAGTCTAAATTGGACCTGTCCTCTATACTCAAGAAGCCAAGAAAATAAGAAAATACCCAATTGTGTCTTCCTACAAACGCCAATGTCACCTGGCATTCCGAGTTGCCATTGAGTGCTAACTCTGCGTTTTATGCCTAATGCTACTGGTCTACTTAATTTATCTTAGAGCTCAAAACCTTCCCTTTCAAAAGTACCCATTCACAGGTGACTTCTGGAGAAGTTGAGGATGTTATTAAGTCTTGCTTCCTAGAAAACAAACTGACCAACACACCATAATGGCTTTCAGACTGGATTGAACATTCTTATCCTTGATTATGGATGGAATAGTTTAATGTTAGTTGTAAGAAAGTGTAGTTAACTACAAAGAGAAAAATATATCTTAGGAAGAAAAGCATTTGGTTAAAATGCACTTGAGTTTTGTAAAATTAGCAAATCATGCATTAAGTCCACTAGATGCTCTGTCTGTGCTACAGAACGTGGATTCTCCCTAAAATTGTACCCAAGGTGTCAGTATCCACACAAGACTATCCCCCACCAAGGGAAAGTACATGTCTTAATGTCTATAGGTTGATAGAGAATTTCCTTATGGCCAAATGAAGCCATTTTGGCAACTGTGTTTATTTTCACTAAAGCATAATGCCCAAATGTATCAATGGCTGATGACAATCATTTCCACATCAAATAAGGTAATACATACAGTAGCTTCCAGAACTGCCCACGGCCATGCTTCTGGCCTACATCCCAAGGCCTCAAAGATGACAATGACTATTGGCGTGACTCCTGTTTTGCTCTTTAGACTTTCCATTTCCTCAGTGTTTGAGGATAGTATTTATCTCACACCTCATGCAAGTATCAGCAGTGACAATGTTAAACCAAAGAAGCTAATGTGTGCAAGGTACTAGATCGTCTTAGTCCCATTCTAGGCACAGTGAAAAACAGCTTCAGTGCCCACCCCCAAAATCAACCAACCAACCAACCAGACACACCCAGGGCTGGGGAGAAGACTCAGTGGGCAAAGGCACTTGCTACACAAGCACAAGGACCTGAGTTCCAATCCCAACGCTATGCAAAAGGGAGCAGCAGGGCCTCACACTGTACCTCCAGTGCTATGGGGGCAGAAACAGACAGCTGTAGCTTGCTGGCCACCACCCTATCTCAACTGTATAAGGTAGAGAGTGACAGAGCAGGACACCCAGTGTCACCCTCTGCCCTCCACTTATTCTTGTACACACACGGGGAGAGGAAGAGAGACAGAGAGACAAAGATAGAGAGAATAAGAACAAAGCTGGGTCTTTAATCCCAGGATCTCTGTGATTTCAAGGTCAATCTGGTCTACATAGTGAGTTCTAGGACAGTCAGAGCTATGTAGAGAGACCCTGTTTCAGAAAAACAAAAACAAAAAACAAATAAAATAAAGTCAGCACCCAACAGGAGTCTTATGGAAGTCACAGGATACACACAACACACACACAGCACAGGGCACTAGTACTTTGAAATCCTTGTACATTAGCACCCCATGAAACCTACATTCTCAGTGATAACACCTTGCTTTCTTCCTGCAGTTGGACCCCAGGTAATTTGCCTCATCTCTCTCCCTTCTCTAAGTCTTCTCTAGTATGCTCAGCTATTTTACCCACCCTCGTCCTCAGGCTCATTTAACACAAACTAGGGCAGATACCAATTCCCTGTGTCAAAAAAGGGAATAGAGTTATTATACACTGCAATTCTGTATTGTTTTTCTGTATACAGCACTGGTCTTTTAAACAGATCACCTCACATGAGGCATTACATTAAAAACTTAACTCTGAGTCTCCAGCCTTCCACTGAGACCGTTATTTTGTATTATGAGGGTCTACATAATTATTATGTAGAATTTGTTTGCACCCAGCATGCAGTTTTTGTCACATGTTGGAGCCAGGACTAAACCCACAGCTTGCTATTTTCAAGACTCACCAACCTTATGGGACACACCCACATTCCTCTTTGCCTAGTTGTCTCTGAGGGCAGACTTGCCCTTGCGCACAGGCCCCTCACTCAGCCCATCTGTAGATGTGAGTGTTGAGGCCTCTCTCCTTTTCCTATCTTCCAGCACTTGCTACTTCCTGAGAAATCTCCTTTCTGAAGCAAAGGTCTTTCTGGTGCAAGGCTGGCCCTCGATGTCTGTCGGTGAACAGATGCTGTCTGTGCAGTCCAATCCCCTCTGAGACGGTGATTTAAAGGCATCGCTCTTTTTTCTGGTATCAGGCTCTTGTTATTTCTACACCTTCTCTGGCTATCCTCGGCTGTACCAATCCCTCAGCTGCTACTATGGCATCTCCACCTTCCTTCTACTCATGCCTGAGTCCCTGTCACAAGCAAGGCCCTGCTCTAGACTCTGGAGATACAGCAATGGCTACAGAGGTAAAATCCCTGCCCTCAAAGGGCTTACATACTAATAGGTGGGCCAATCATATTCAGTTCAGTCTTCACTCTGAATCTATACTAATTCTTGTTTTCATTCTATATTGATTCAAATGACTGTCTGGGTGCCTGTAACAGATCATCTGAGAAGATAGCCACCAACAATTCCTCCCCCCAAAACCCTGAGGGCACTCAATGGCTCATGGAAAAACTGTTTATTTGTTCTCCCTCCACCCTGAGCTGACCCGGCAGCTTGCTTTTATCTCCAGGATCAGCAAGTCTGGGCATGGTGGCACATGCCTTCATCCCAGTAAGCAGGAGGCAAAGGCAGGCAGATCTCTGAGTTCAAGATCTGGTTTACATAGGGAGTTCCAGACCAGCCAAGGCTACACAGTAAGATTCTATCTCAAGGGGGAAAAAAAGAATCAGCAGAAGTGACTGCTGTGCCAACTTCAGGCTAACCATTCCAACACTTCAGAGATTCCACTCTCTGAAAAGCATATCCTACATTAAATACGCCTCTCCTGTTAGAGAGGAGGACATAAGGAGAAAGACCTGGAGGAGCCAGCCCACGTGGCAAGGGACGACCATGTGGAAGTGAACCATGTCAGGAAGTCACACAGCACACACCACCAGGAGCAGGGACAAACAAGTCATCTTTGATAATGCCCTGAACTATCAGATCAGGACAGTGAGACAGCTGCTCTGCTAAACTGCACCTGCCAAGTCAGTAGGCAGGGATAATCAGTCTCCTCTTAGCCAGAGTGAGAAACACTACCATCTATAAAGACATCTTTCACTAATCCATTATTGTTAGGCAGAAGTAACTATTCAATCAACTTGACTATCTCTAAAAGTAGATTTGAAATATTTAAGTACAGAAGAGCAGTCTTTCAAGCCATTTTTGTCTATGTACACAGTGAAAGTACTAAACACATACTAAACTCTGCATGAAGTACATACAGATACTGGACACAGGTATCATAGTGAAATATATACAAACCCAAGTCTTGTACCATATTTCTATGCAGTTATTTGTGAGCCCTGCTGCCTCTCAGTGATAAGCTGAAGTTGCATGTGTAACTTCCTTGGATGTGACCGCCCGCAGCCACACGAACTGGGTCCTCCTGAAAGGCAGGTTGGGGCTAAAAGAGAATGAATGGCAAGAAAAGGACAAGGCCAAGACAAAATTCTGATCAAAGCCCAAAATTTACTAAAAATCTGTGCTTATATAGAGGGGAAGTCCAGCTCCCACAGATCCACTCTTGATGCCTGTATACTCAGGGCTGGGGGAGGCTACACTTGGAGACTACTAGCCATTCTCCATGCTCCCTTCCTGGCCTCTAGTTCTCTAAACTCCTTTGGTTTTCTCCTCGGAATCTCCAGCACTTTTCTACTGCCTGCTTCCATCTTTTAAACATGACTTTCACATTTGATATTCACTTTTTTTTTTTTGGTTTTTTGAGACAGGGTTTCTCTGTGTATCCCTGGCTGTCCTGGAACTCACTCTGTAGACCAGGCTGGCCTCGAACTCAGAAATCTGTCTGCCTCTGCCTCCCAAGTGCTGGGATTAAAGGCGTGTGCCACCACGCCCGGCCTATAACACGTTCTTAATAATTAAAATCCATACCTGAACTGAATATATGAGCCACAAAATATGGATCACTTTCAACTATTTTGTATTGTTTTAATTTTATTTTATATGTGCGAGTGTTTTGCATGCATGTATGTTTGTGCACCACTTGTATGCTGGTGCCTGGTGCCAGCAGGTGGCATCAGAGCCCCTGAACTGAGTCACATACATATGGCTGTGAGCCACCATATCCGCTGGTGCTCTTAACCTCTGAGGCGTCTCTTCAATTCCTCTTCTTAAATCTTGAGTTGGAGCGATTAAATAGAACTAACCACCACAGACTGTGTGAAGTCACTTAAGTCTGAGTAGGTGTGAGACAGTTTGGTGGGTAGAGGTGCTTGCTGCTAAGCCTAATGACCTGAGTCTGCTCCCTGGAACCCATTTGGCAGGAGGAGAGACCAGCTCCCGCCAGGTGTCCTTGGACCTCCACAGGTATGCTTTGACACATGCATACCCAGAGAAAAATAAATGTAAAAATAAAACAAAGCTAAGCAGTAATTGGGTGCACACTTTTAAACCCAGCACTCAGAGGGAGAAGCAGGATTATCTCTGTGAGTTCAAAGCCAGTCTGGTGTACATAGTGAGTTCAAGGCTAGCTAGAACTACAAAGTGGGATCTTGTCTCAAAAACTAAATAAACAAACTTAACTAGAACTGAGGGTGTAGAGCCTTGGCCTAGGGTAACTGAGGCTCCAGAATTCAATCTTCAAAATGGGAGTGGGGAGTTCAGGTAACTTCATAATTGAGGAATTTTTAACAGTTAGCTCTTCCCATCACTTGCAGATTTTCTGCATTTTAGGTTAACTCTTATTTTGTTGCTGTTGTTTTGTTTTTTGTTTTTGAGACCAGGTCTCACTATGTAGTTTTGGCTGTCCAGGAACTCCCTTTGTAGACCAGACTGGCCTCCAACCCACCTGTCTCTGCCTCCTGAGTGCTGGAATTAAAGGCATATGCCACCACACCTTGCTTAGATTTTTATTAACATTAATTTTTCCATACATTCCAAGGTTTACTCTGTAATATAAACCTACTGAGTATAATCTAAGTCATAAAATTATGCTACAATGTAGGATTGAGCTTAAACAGTATACCCTAAACATTACTCTAAACATGAAAGTACTGCCATCTAGTTCCCAACACAAATGCTCACAGACTCAAGAATTACTTGTTTCCAGCTGCTCAGACATCTTAGAGTCAAATCCATACACTGATGAAAACAGCTGGCTAGAAAGCCCTAAAGCCAGACAGCTAGCTCCTAGCCAAAGCTTTAGAGACACATGTAGCAAGTCACAGCTAGCCACCCCACCCCCACTCCACCCCCAAGCTCCAGGGCAGCTGCTTCCCCATCCTGAAGACTGGCAGTGATCTGCAACTCTCCTCCCTCCACTATGTCCCTATGGGAACTTGCTGGCCATTCAAAACCCAATAAGAAGGAGCCCGGAAAAGCTTTCATCTTCCTGAGACAGACACATTACAGTCATCCTGTACCAAGAATTTTTGGTGTCATAACTACAGCAGGCTTTAGGCTAACCTGTAGGACAGACACAGTCCTTGTCTTCTGTGGAATTCACAGTCTAGTGAGATGGACGAGTAACAAACAACATTGATCAGTGTGTTAGGACAGGCGGCTAACATGAGCCTCGGGAGAGCCATTCACAACAAAGGCCCGGGGACAGTGGCATCTAAAGGAAATTTGGGACATGCAACTCCCAAGGTTTCTTTTCTTTTTCCTGTGCATTTGCACAAATTATTTGTTTTTTGATCAAATAAGTTGATAGTAGCTACGAAATGGGATATTTCTTAGTATGTGGCTGCCATGTTAGAAATATAAGAAAAACATACACATTTCCATTTGCCCTCTACCCTCACAACGAGGCTGCCCCTGACACAAAGCAAAGCTGGGTCACCTCAGTCATCCCCTCCTAGATCAACCAACAGGCAGCCACCCTCCAGCCAGGATCAGCAGAGCAATGTCCCAGACATGTAACCAATACATACATGTAATTCACAACAAGGCTTTTCCAATGCCTAAGGGCAGCATTCGGCAGGTTGACCAGCACACAGGTGCTTTAAGAATTACAACTTCTCCATTTTCTCTGAAAGTACAGGAGGCTATGTCCTCCAAGAACAATGGAGAACTGACAAATGACACACGGGTCCAGACAGAAGGATTCCACAGAAAACAATACCACGAGAATTCTTTAGCCAACTTCTGGAGGTAAGATCCCCAAAAGAGCAGTGCCGAGGCCAGGGTAGGGTACAGTTCTAGAAGCCATGCCTCTCAAACAGCCGGGAGAATGCACACAACCTGATGATGTTGATCATGGGATTCAGGCAAAGTGTGGGGAGCAAATGCAATGGTGAGAAGAAGACATGAACTCTAGGGCCAGCAAGGTGACTCTGAGGGTAAGCGCCTGTCACTCTGTGACATGCAACAATGTACATTATAGCTGTATTAATGTTAAGATTATTGAGATGAACACAATTTGATTTTTGTTCACAAGGAAACTCAAACATCCTTAGAATAAGTCGCCAAACCACAGCAGAGCTACAGTCTGAGGATGAACTAAACCCCAGAGAAATGTTAATAGCCACAAGAGAGTAACTAAGGAGAGCTGGGCATACTTCAGCCATTGATGCTCTACACTCTAGTCAAGCGGGAACAGCTCCCTGGGGAGCTGCAGTGGAGTTCATAGTCCTGATCCTTTAATCTTCTTTGTATGGAGATAGTACAAGAGACTCCTCCTAGTCCAAATCCAAAGACAGTCAATTGCAAGCATGCAGGGCTGAGACTGTGGCTCAGTCAGTAGAGGGCTTGCTAGCACTCATGAAGCCCTGGATTCGATGCCCAGCATGGCTTAAACCTGGCATGATGGTGTGTGCTTATAATTCCAGCACTGGAGCTGGAGGTAGGAGAATCAGAAGTTCAATCACTCCCAGCTACATAGCAAGTTCAAAACCAATCTGGAATACAAAAGTATATATGAGGTTTTCTTTAAAAAGAAAAATGAACGATGAGGTCACCAACATCTCAAAAACACAGAAGTAGCACAATTAAAGAGAAGGCTAGGGGCTCCCGTTTAGTGTCTTTCTTTTGGTTTGTTGTTGGTTTTTTTTTTTTTTTTTTTTTTTTTTTTGGTTTTTCAAGACAGGATTTCTCCGTATAGCCCTGGCTGTCCTGGAACTCTGTAGACCAGGCTGGCCTCAAACTCAGAAATCTGCCTGCCTCTGCCTCCCAAGTGCTGGTGTCTTTCTTTTAATAAACCCTTAGTATATGTCCAACACTGAGAGTCAAAGAGACAAACATGTTCCCTGCCTCCTTGGAGCTTAGAGTTCTTGAAAATCACCACAGCTAAGTTCTGAAATGCACTGCAGCAGGTACCAGGGTGGGAACCTGGGGCACACTTGGGAGTCTGTGGGGTCTGCCTGTCTCCAGGCAGGTCTGCGTGAATCCACAACGTTCACTGATCTTAACCTTCTTTTGACTTCGCTTCTCCCCCTTTAACCCACTGCCCTTCTGAGAATTTGCCTGGAGGATTCCCACCGAAGCATGCGTTAGTTGGGTTGGGGATCAGGCTGCTTCACCGTCCCTCTCAGTCTTGCTGGTGACTTCACGGACACTGTTGCTGCTCTCATTCATCTCTCTCTTCTGACTTCCCTCCTCTCAAGAGTGTCAAGAATTCAGAGTGGCCCTTCTGAAACAAGTGGAATTTAAGGCTGCAAATGGCCCATGGCGCCACTGCAGAGGTGCCAGGAGAGTCTGTCTCCCACAGTGAAAACATATTGCAAACTGGTGATCATAATTATGATCCTCAGAGTGGTGGCTAAATTCCAGAGGGACCAATTAAAATCTACCTAGATGTTCTCATCGTTTTAACTGGCCACACTTCGCTTTTCTTACTCCATAACCCTAAACTACTGCCTGCCAGTTTTTACAAGATGACATTGGAAAGAGTCATTGCAGATTATGTCATTTGGTGCCGTGGTTTGCAGACCATGATCCAGAAAAGCGCCAACACAAGACATTCAGACCCTGTGTGCTAAAGAATTTATTTCATGGAGACTTTAGCAGGGCCTCCTCCCACCTCCTTGGTTCTTGTATATTTGCATGTCTAATTCACTGTGCTGCTGTCACTCTGAAGAGCTTTTGTCTTGGTAACTCCAGCCCACAGAGGCCACTGGGACAATCCTGCTCCAGTAGGTACCTGCAAGTTCATAGCCACTACTCTGCCAAGTTCATTGCCAAGTTCAGCTGAAGCACATCTACCCACTCATGCTCAAATAGGATTACACTCGGCTGCACAGTGTTTCTCTATGTGGCCCTGGCTATCCTGCAGCTCACTCTGGAGACCAGGCTGGCATTGAACTCTGAGATCTGCCTATCTCTCTCCTGAGTGCTGGGAATAAAGATGTGCACCTGCCGACGCCGCCACCGCCACTGCCACTGCCACCACCACCACCACCGCCACCGCCAGCACCACCACCAACTGGCAAGTTTCTTGCTTTTCTATTTGAGGAAAATAGGCAGTTATTAGTCCCCTACCCATGACCACCAACTGTGTGCTCAACTAAGGCCTACATACCTCCAGTGACAGGAAATTTAGCATCTTCCATGATCAGCTGAGTCTTAACTGAATCACTCCCACCCACTCCAGACACACACACACACACACAGAGTGGCTTTCATCCATAGGTTACAAATCTTTCTTCACAACTCTTTGATGACTTGATTAAATACTTACCCAAGCCCTGGGATCTCCACAGTAAATAAGCCTTCCGTTGCTTTTCTCCGAGGCCTTTTGTCCTATCACTACCTCTAAACACAGGTCAAAATCCTGTCCTAGAACTGGCCTCAGTTCTATAGTTGTTTCCACCTCGGTGTAGAATAGTGCAGAACTACTGGCCCCTCCAGCTCTAGATGCAGCAAAATGTAACATTTTTTTTTTGTTGACACATCACTACTGACTCACATTTGGATGGGGACCAACACCCTCAAGTGCCACCTCTAAGCCCCATGCCCAGCAGTGGTGTCTAGTGCTTACTTATGTAATAGGTTCTATGACCAAAACAGAACTTAAGTTTGTATCATTAAAACTCACTTTATCATAACTAGTCCATAATTTTGGTTTGACCAAAATATAACTGAGTTCCAGTTTGGACAGGAGCTGCCCTTTAGGTCTCAGATTCATTTCCCTCGCTGGATCCAAGGTAAAAGCAGGGCCAAACACTACCACACATTCCAAATCCTCTGTCCATGTCACAGAAGACCATCTAACACACATTCCTGGAATTCAGTTCTTCTCCAAAGCAACATTAACGGGTGCCTCAGAACCCTGACCACCCCAGTCCCAGGAGACCTGATGCCCCCTTCTGACCTCCATGGGCTGCAAGTATGTGCATGCGCACAAACATACATACAGACAAAACACTCATACACACCAAAAACAAAAAACAAAAAAACAAAACAACCAAACAAAAAAAAAAAAACCTCTTCAGGGCTGGAGAGATGGCTCAGTGGTTAAGAGCACTGACTGCTCTTCCAAAGGTCCTGAGTTCAATTCCCAGCAACCACATGGTGGCTCACAACCATCTGTAATGGGATCTGATGCCCTCTTCTGGCATGTCTGAAGACAGATACAGTGTACTCAGATAAAATAAATCTTAAAACAAAAAAGAAGTCCTTCATTTAAAAAAAAAAAAAAAACTCTTCAAATTATTTTTAAAGGTTATCTCACTGTGACTTAATGTAAAACACCATTTGGAAGATTAATCTGGCATTGGCATAGAAAGAAAAGAGACAAAAACCAAGCACTCTCAGGACCATATAAAACAGAAGTGCACCCAGGGCTGTAAAGGCCCTTTGCCCTCCCCCTCTGTGCTGAGGTACTCTAGATACAAAGGTGAGGAGCTAACTGCCCACCTTCTTCTGATTGCAAGCTGAGAAGATGAGCCACTACAACTAAGGCACTGAGAATGTAGGTCTCAGTTCCACAGGCATGAGAAGTAGGAATCTGACAACAACAAGATATTGCAGCAACCTCAAGTTTAACAGGACAGCTCCAAACCAGACACTTGGTTGTTTTCAGGGAACGGGACACAGGAGTTTCCTGAACAGCTACGCCACATCTCTCCAACTCTCCACACCTGCACAGGCACAGAGTTTGAATCAGAATCAATAGGAAGTTGTTATTTCTCCCTTCAAAACAAAACCGATTCCACTAAGAGTACATGCCTGGCTTGGAAACTAACATCTGAACTGAAAGCAGTTCTTAAATGAGAGAATGCAATCCCAGGACTGAGGGCGCTGGGACAGAGTGTGGTAAGTTTGAGGCTAGCCTGGACTACATATGGTATTGAAACAAAAGCATAACACTGAGTTGTCCTGGTGGCCCCATGGTAAAGGGTCACTGAATTAGGAGACATGTGCGATCAAAGCATGGAGACCCTTTCTAAGCAGTTCCAAGGGCAAGAGCTAGAAATGTTAGATTTGGTAGCAAATGTATTGTCAAACCTTCTGTAAGGAGAAATACCTTAAACGGTGAGAAACCACGTGCACATGAGACACAGATGTCTGCAGGCATACATGCATCAGAGAGAAGACAATGACAGTTCAGGAAACTAAGCAACCACACAAAGAGCCTCCCAGTACAAGGGCCAATACGAGTTCACTCTCACAGAAGAAGCACTAGTTTTGACAGTGAGTGCTTTTCCTTTTTCCAATGGGCAAGCACGGTACAGATGAAGAACAATGAAGCACAAGAGCATCCCTAAAGAGTCTGCTAAGACTCCATCCACAGCTATGAACAAGGGGAATCTGTGTGTGTGCACACATGTCATAGACGGAGGCAAGCTTTAAATTTACAACACACACACTTCTGTTTCTCAAACACCAAGCACACATTGAATCTAGGTAAGTGTGTATTTGCCAGAAAAAGACCTAAAATCAGACTAAATTCCATACAGTGACAACCACAGCCAGAGTCTATAGACAGACTCAACTGTACTGGAATGTCTGTTTCCATTTTTATGGGAGCACTTTATTCCGAATAACTTTTTTGTTTGTTTTGTTTGAGACAGGGTTTCTCTGTGTAGTCCTGGCGGCCCTGGAACTTGCTCTGTAGTCCAGAGCCCCACAACACTGCTGTCTTGTAAAATGGCACATCCACACTGGAGAACAGCTCATTTCCTAAAACGTTAAATGCACACATACATGCTGTAAGACCTACAATTTTACTCCTAGACATCTTCCCAGGAAAGATGAAAATGTATCTACCCCCGTGTTTACGCAAATGTCCACAGAAGCATTCAAGACAGCTCCCAACCTGGAAACAATTCAAACCCCATCAACTAGGAAATAGATGGGAAGTGCCTGAAATACTCATTGTATCTGACACATCCTAAACACACCTGAGCCTGGGGCACCAGGTGCAAAGAGCCATACTTGAAAGACTGCATTTACAGGAAGCTTCTAGATAAAGCAGATCTATAGAGAGAGCTGACCAACGATTGCATGACCCTAGCAATGCAAACAGATTGGCTGTAAAACAAGAGGGGACTTCCAGGAATACAGCAAATGCTCCCAAGCAAGGATGGTGGGATGGTTTCACAATTCTATCATTTACTGTAAATTGTATAGTAAAAAAATGGTAGATTTATGGCATATAAATATCACTTCAATTTGAACAGAGGAGGGGACTCTGAGAGCTGGGCGGACCCACTGGTCTGGTGTTCACAGTTCCCTGTACTCGGCAGGAACTTCCTTAATTCTGGGACCTTGTTCCATCACTCTGAGAAGACAGCCTCCTTGGCCAATCACCTCATGGAACTTCTCCAGGCACAGCTGGTGCTCCTTCTCATCTTCTCAAGGTAAGTGTGTCTACCTTTGAAACTTCTAAGGCTATGTGCATGTGTATCTTGATCTCCTTCACTCCTAACCTGATTAATCTCCTGATGAATTCCTTGGAGGAAGGAAGAATTAGGATATTGTTAGTCTCGCCTTTTACTACATCCCACATGCAAAATCCTTGTACTACTGTCCTACTTAGGGTGTCTGATGCTGTGATGGAACACAAAAGCAACTTGGGGAGGAAAGGGTTTATTTGGCTTACTCTTCCACATCACTATTTGTCACTGAAGGAAGTCAGGACAGAAACTCAAACAGGTCAGGAACCTGGAGACAGGAGCTGATGCAGAGGCCATGGAGGGGTGCTGCTTACTGGCTTGCTCCTCATGGTTTGTCCAGCTAGCTTATAGAACCCAGGACTATAACCACACAATGGGCTTGGTCCTCCCGCAGCAATCACTAATTAAGAAAATGTTCTACAGGCTTGCCTGCAGCCCAATCTTATGGAGGCATTTTCTCAGTCAAGGTTCCCTCTCTCAGATGTCTATGGCTGTGTCAAGCTGGCAAAATGAGCCAACACAAATACTGAGTTACAAAACTATACTGAAACAAGACACAATTTAAACAAGACACAATTATATGTTATCAAGAACAATGGCAAAATGTTATACTTTTAAATTTCCTAGGGCCAACAGGATGGCAAGGTACAACTTGAAGACCTGAGTTCAATCCCCAGGTCCCACAGGAAAGAACTTACTCCCACAAATTGCTCCTTGACACCCCCACCCCCACATGCATGCATACACAAAATAAAATGTAATTTTTAAAATTACATTTTTTATTTAAAAAAAAAGTCCTACCATCCTCTCATCCAAATAATTATCTAATTCGCTCACAGTTTTTCAGGAAACATTTTAGTTTATTAATCCAGGGATTCCCTCCCCCTCCCCCCCAGTTTAAGCAGACACATATAGATGTTCCATGCCATATTTAATATTTTTAAACTTGAATGTTTGACAGGTGAGCAAGAAATCTACCAGCTGCCTGGAACTTAATGAGACACAAGACTGTATGGCTTCATATACCATAACCAAGTCCTAATTTTAATCAACACAAAAGCCCCAACTAGAAATATATCAAACAGGCCTGCTGGTAGGACTCAGCCTAGAATGAAGGATTTTGCTGTGACTGTGGTACCTGTTTCTAACATCGTCACCACGGAACAGACACAGCAGACTACGTGGCTTAGAAAGTTCTCAAGAAACTTCAGCAACCTCAAAGTGTACACATTAGTTTTCTACTTCTTAAATAACATGTGGAGAACTGCTCTTATTTTCTTTTTTGTTGTTGTTGTTGTTTTGTTTTGTTTTTTTCAAGACAGGCTTTCTCTGTACAGCCCTGGCTGTCCTGGAACTCACTCTATAGACCAGGATGGCCTCGAACTCAGAAATCCGCCTGCCTCTGCCTCCAAAGTGCTGGGATTAAAGGTGTGTGCCACCACCGCCCGGATGCTCTTATTTTCAAAGAAGACTGCAATTTATCTTCAACTCAAATGCCTTGAAGAGACAGATTGCATCAAGGCCACACACTGCTCACCATAAAACAGCCAACCTGTCACCTTAGAAGAACAAGCTCAGGACAGCAGGACCATGCTACAGGGAAGCCGATGCCACCTAGAGCCACCTCTAAGGAGGCAGTCACTGAGATTAATACACTCAGCCAGTATTAATAGAACAACACAGGAGGCAGACAACTACAGTCAGGGCATTCTTCTGATTTAGACTTTCCAAAAAATAGATAGTATGAAATGTCTGTAATTTTGCTAAATAGGAACCATTCAACTCAACAGTAGGAGTCAGGAGGAAGGTGCTGTGGTGGCTGTGGGGTTGAGAGAACACGGTTCATTGGGGGGGGGGGGGCTTTTTTGAGACAGGGTTTCTCTGTGTGGTCCTGGCTGTCCTGGAACTCACTCTGTAGACCAAGCTGGCCTCAAACTCAGAAATCTGCCTGCCTCTGCCTCCCAAGTTCTGGGATTAAAGGCGTGTGCCGCCACCGCCACCACCACCACCACCACCACCCAGCGCATTTCATTTTTAATGGCTGTTCTGGGGTGGGCAGGAGGAGGAGGCTGGAGGACAGCAGGACAACCCATCCTGAGAACTAACATCACATGATCTGCACATGTCCTGTCCTGTGCTACTGTAACACAATAGTTGGCAATTTGGTAAGACTAAAAACTTACTCCCATGGTTCTAGAAGACATAGATGGAATCCAAGCCTTAGACAGCAGCAAATTCTGGACCCAGCGAAGGCCACAGTCTCCAATTCAAGGTAGCACCTTGTCAATGCATCCTAGAGGGAGGCTGGGCCTCACACGGCAGAAAGGAAGACAGGCCACAGCTGGTGAAGACTCCCTTATAAGCACCTGCATCCCACTCACAAGCAAACCTTGTGGACCCCTTAAAGGAGCCACCTCTTAATATTCTCAAACCAATCTTTAAGTTTTGTATCTGAATTTGGAGGTGGCATATTTAAACATCAGCAACACATAACTCATTTAATTCTAATGAGATTCCTTCTAGGCATCTAAAAGGTGAGACTAAAGGAAAGAAAAGAAGTTTAACTTGGATCAAAACTATTAAGTAACAAACTTGGATTCCTCTACCATTTCCCATCCCCTGGATGAGTTTGTTGAACAAACTAGCCCCAGCAATTGGCCAATTACAGGAACCTGGCAAAAGACTACAGTCATTTCTCAATTAATATCTAATTAGCCCCAATTAACTGAGTATGTCAAGTAATTTTAATGTTACATTATGTTGTTTACAAAATTACTCTTCATTAAAGTTAGCAAACTGTAAAGCCCTTGAGGGCACACCCAATGAACACTTGCAGAATATTGTTTAAAAGACCGGGGGACTTCGACATTCACTACTTTCGGGAATGATTAATAAATATTTGCCTTTTTCTGTCATTGAAAGCAAAGCAAGGGTCTATTTGTCTAATTTTTAAGAAACAACTCCAAGGCCAGAAATAGCTGGTCCTCTGAGTCCCCACAGCTGCGCCTGTCTGGGCATCTGTCACCTTAGGTTTGTATTTAAACCATTTCATGCGTGTTCTATCTCCTTTTCCTGACACGAAGGAACTTTAACATGCTTCTTAGCATACAGTATAGACTGCACAGAACATTTAATTGATAAGATGGCCTCTTTTGCCCCTGTTTCTGCCATACATCTGCTCTAACAAAATTTGGCTAATTCAAAAGTAAAAGAAATAAACACAAATGTCTGCAATAAGAATAAGATTCTCCGGCAACAATCAGCCTTGAATCAAAGTTGATTTCTGTCATCAGGTTCTAATTAAGACCGGCAGATAAAGCAGATGGACCGCTTTAATCCTCACGCTAAGTTGATACTGCGCCGGTGGAAACACAGAAAAATTGTTTGGATAAGCCAACTGAATAAACACGATATTGGATGTCTAGAGGAAAGCCGTTCTTAAAGAGTCTACTCTCCAGTAGATGGCTATCTGGACCTGGACTGATAGCTGGTTGAAGGGAAGGGATCACAATGTTGTGACATTCCAGCCAAGCTGGGGTGGGGGTGGGGTGTCAGGGTCGGGGTGGGGTGTCAGGATCGGGGTGGGGTGTCAGGGTGGGGGTGGGGTGTCAGGGTGGGGGTGGGGTGTCAGGGTGGGGGGAGTGTGCTCTTCCCTCCCCCTTTAAACAATATTTTCTTATTTTATGTGTCTGAGTGTTTTGGCTGCACTTGTGTATGTGCACCACATGCATGCCTGGTGCCCACGGAGGCCACAAGAGACGGCTGCATTCCCTGGAGCTGGAGTTACAGTCAGGTGTGAGCTGTCTGTGAGTGGTAAGAATTGAACTCAGGTCCTCTGCAAGCCAGCCAGTGTTCCTAACCTTCATTAACAGCCATTTGTCAAGGCGTCCTGTCTTGGAGCTGCTTCGTCTTCCTTCTGTTTTAGTTACCCTTGCCATTTTTCCCACCATATAAAGGTATTTTCACAGAATTGGTGAAACTGTGCCAAAGAAGTTAGAGTTCACCAAGCTCATTCAACTTTAGATGCAACCTCTCAGGACATTATTTTTCTCATCTAAATGTGGTACTTTACTATATGAAATCTTTCTAGATATAAACAGCTACTGAATGAAGGTAAGCATTTTTAAATGCTACCAGGCCACTTCTCTGTCAAGTACAGTGAGTGTCTTGTACAGCACACTGGCCAGCTGAAGGGATGCCATAGGACTGGTTCAATGTAGGTTTGGTCACCTCCAAGTATTTCATTATAGAATAATTGAAAACACATTTTGTTTCTCTACTTGTTAAAAATTATTTTTTTAATTAATTTAAAATTTAAATTTATATATATATTAAATTAAAATTAAATATTAAAAACTATTATTGCAAAATTAGCATACATTATACATATGCAATGTGCATCTTATAAGAAATTCCCATTATTGGCGATGTTTTCAAAGTCTCACTCTAGGGGTTGAAGAGCTGGCTCAGCAGCTGGAGGAGGCAGAGGCAGAAGGGACTCTGTGAATTTGAGGCCAGCCTGGTCGACATAGTTCTAGGACAGCCAGGGCTACACAGAAAAACCCTGTCTCAAAAAGCCAAAAAAATCCATCTCACTCTAATAGCTATAAAATCAGTCCCATTTTCAGCTCCTAGCATTCACACAGTGGCTCACAACCATCAATAATTCTAGTTCTAGGGATCCAACACACTTACCTGCCCTCCATGGGCACCAGACACATATATGTGCAGGCAAGAACATCCTATACATGAATGAATCTAAAATAGATAAAGAAGAGTTCCTCTGATTTGACCCAATTTACACAGACTGAATGGTAGGGTAGCCGTGCTATATTAAATTCAGTACACAAAGTCATATAAATTCCCTATGAGTCTTACATTAGTGACTAAGCTGAGACTGTAAACTAATCCACTGTTTCACATGCAGATTCCAGGTACAGACTACAGCTTCCAGTAATTTTTCCCTTTGTAAAAAAGGTAAATATTTTTCATAAGACACGCCTGAAGGGAGAAACTGCCTCACCTCTGCCAAAAACTACAGTAAGTCATTGACCACAAGGAAGTCTTTCTCTCTTCCTATTCCCAGCTGTTTCTTATAAGTAAGATTGCGTCATTGTGAAGGCCGAAGTGTCAGTTACAAGACTGAGATTACTCAGTGGTACACCTCCAGCTCGGTGGTGTCTATGATACACCCCCAGCTCGGTGGTGTCTATGATACACCCCCAGCTCGGTGGTGTCTGCATTAGCTCCCATTATTTGCTGGAGAAAAGGCATTAAGGAAGTAAGAAGGAGCTGATACCTCTGATAGGATGTTTCTGTGAGCTATTCGGAAATAGTGTTGACGTTCAGACATAATATCACATGGGAAACAGAGCAACACTGTAGTCTTGGTTATAGTCAAAATAGAGATAGAGGGAGGGATGAAGCTCAGTAGTAGAACATTTGCCTAGTATGTGCAAAGCCGTGGATTTGATCCTCAGCAGGATACGTAATTAACAAGTAAGCGGGAGGAAAACAGATGTGTCAAGGTTCACAGTTTTCCTCTATGATTAAGACCTGGCTGAAGAGCATGGCATTGCTTCAGTAGTTAAATATCGGTTGCTTTACAGAACTGCATTCATGTAACCACAAAAGACTTCACAACATTTTAGTTAGTACCCCTCCACTAACCTTTCAGTCATAATCTGCTAAGCATGTACCAGTGACGGGCACAGTAAAGTAGAAAGTGGCCATGAAATTCAACGTTTAAAGTATCTGCCAAGTTAAATAGGGAAGGGTGGCATATGCCTGAGATTCAAGCACTTGGGAAATGGAGGCACATGACCTACCAGTCTGAGGCTAGCATGGACTACATAGTGAGTTCCAGGTTAGCCTGGGCTACACAGAATAAGATCCTTTGTTAAATGCACACACGCGCGCACACATACACACACATACAAGTGTGCATAAAAGTTTCAAATGAATTACAAATGGAGTCTCGGTGTTTTTTCAAAGCCTTTCAGTGAGCACTTTATCACTCAGCTATGCTGGGCTCTTCACATGGAATACTCAGTTTAGCCACTCCCAATTCTAGAAGGTATTACTACCATCTCGTTTAGAGATGGAGAAGCTGAGGCTTACAAATAAACCGGAGGAACTGTCTGCCTCCAGGCAGCCATGAAGCAGAAGGGCCGAGACTTAGAGCCTGAGGTCTGTGGCCTGTGGCCAAGGCCACACTTTCCTGAGCACGAGACAGTTTCCTTTATGACTCTTTATTAGTAGCCAGATCCCACAGACTGCAGCTTCCTGAACTACAAACACACCATTCACACTCTTGCCACAGGTCTGTGAATCTGTCTTGAGCAGACTTAGCATGCTGGTTCACACAGCCCTGGTGGTCTACGGTTAAATGGATCATAGGATGGTAAAATAACTCCATTCAACGCTGTTAAAAACCAAGATAACCCTCTCTGCCTCAAAATCTGAAGGCACACATTAAATTATGGATATTATCTAAGAAGGAGTTATTTTGTTGTTATTTGTTTTTGACATGGGGGTCTCACCATGTAATGCTGGCCAGCATGAAACTCACTGGCATATAACTCACAGAGGTCTACCTGTCTTTGTCTCCCCAGTGCTTGGGATTAAAAACAGATACCACACACCATCCCTTGTTAAAAACGGAGTCGGGGGTAGGTTTATGACACTAATCTGAGCCGGGCGTGGTGGCGCACGCCTTTAATCCCAGCACTCGGGAGGCAGAGGCAGGCGGATTTCTGAGTTCGAGGCCAGCCTGATCTACAAAGTGAGTTCCAGGACAGCCAGGGCTAGACAGAGAAACCCTGTCTCGAAAAAAAAAAAAAAAAAAAAAAAAAAAAAAGACACTAATCTGGGACAAGCACAGCCAAGGCCCAGCTGACTGGAATGACCACAAGTTGCTTTAGTTCAGACTCAACTCTGCCACGGCCAGGCTTGCCCAGGAAGGCAGGCTAACCCATCCAGCTTCAAATTATATTTACTCTCATTCTTCGCTTTCCATACCACATTACTTTTAGAAACTAAATATACAGAGAAGCCCAAGTTATTTAACATGGAAAGACAAAAAGCAAACTTCCTGAGGCATCACACAACTCAGAATAGCTGTCTCTTGTGAGGCTATGCCAGTGCCTGGCAAATACAGAGGTGGATGCTCACAGTCAGCTATTGGATGCAACACAGGACTCCCAATGGAGGAGCTGGAGAAAGAAACCAAGGAGCTGACAGGGTCTGCAACTCTATAGGAGTAACAGCAATATGAACTAACCAGTACCCCCTGAGCTCTTGTCTCTAGCTGCATATGTAGCAGAAGATGGCCTATTTGGCCATCATTGGGAGGAGAGGCCCTTGGTCTTGCAAAGATTATATGCCCCAATACAGGGGAATGCCAGGGCCAGGAAGCGGGAGTGGGTGGGTTGAAGAGCAGGGCATGGGGAGGGTGTAGAGGACTTTCGGGATAGCATTTGAAATGTAAATGAAGAAAATATCTAATAAAAAAAATTTAAAAAAAAAAAAAGAAAGAAATCCTAGCTTCTGATTCCAGAGTGACTCCAGAGCCAATATGGTGCTAGACAGTTTCAGACTTGGAAGCCAGTTAGACTCCACAGCAAGAAGTGCTTCCAGTCAAGCTCAAAGATCTAAGTTGATCCCTGTGTACCCTATGATGGGAAGAGAGAGCTGACTTCTTTTTTTTTTTTTTTTTTTTTTTTTTTGGTTTTTCGAGACAGGGTTTCTCTGTATAGCCCTGGCTGTCCTGGAACTCACTCTGTAGACCAGGCTGGCCTCGAACTCAGAAATCCGCCTGCCTCTGCCTCCCGAGTTCTGGGATTAAAAGCGTGCGCCAGCACACACCCGGCGGAGAGCTGACTTCTTTAAGTTGTCCTCTGACCTCCACATGTACTGTGGAACCTATGTATTGCATACACTAAATATATAAATAAATAAAGTAATAAACAAATAAGTAAATAAGCAAATAAAGTAATAAAAATATTTGAAGTTTCATGTTTGGATATTTGGATTTTAGTAGTGCTCAACCAGTAAAGTCTGTGCAAAAATTTCAAAATCTGAGAAACTCCAAAACCCAAACCTATTCTGGTCCCAAGCATTTTGGATAAGGGATACTCAACCTCTAATGCTAAAGTTAGCACTTAGCAGTCTTTCAGTCTCATATAGCTCACACTGACAGATGGTTTCCATGTAGCACCTTAAACTGTACCAAGACTCAACTCAAAAAATAATGTCTTAAAAAGATGGTTTTCTTTGGTTAGTGCTTAATTTCTTAGCTATGTAAGAAGTCTCAAAGCGAAGGGAGGATATCAAAAGCTGATCCTGGTAAGAAGACAAGCCATACAACTCTCAAAACAGCAGTTTGCTGACAAGCTATAAAAATGGGACTGAACATAACACATGCTTAGCAAGTGTTAATGGAAAATATTACCTGGTGCATAAAGGTCAAAGTTCAAACTCCAGGCCCTAGCACTCAAGAACCTTTGCTTTAAAGATCTCTCTGGCTTTCTGGTTTCCAAATTCTCTCTCCATTTTGGCTTTGCTCCCTCATTTCAGAAGACATGGCCTTTCCTCCTCTTTTATCTCCCACAGAGGCTTTGTCCATCCTGTATCATCCGCAGACGTCTCACGGATCAAACACTGCACACAGCGGCTGAGGGGGTGCCTCAGAACTGTGGGGCAGCAGGAACTGAAGATGAAGCCACGTCAAGTCCATTGCTGTCTTACAGATATTTGTTAATGGTTCATAAACTTACAAAAACATGTGCATTAAAGATGACCTGAAACATGGTTTTAAACTGGGACACTGTGCTGCATGCCTGTGATCCCAGTACTCAGAACGCAGAGGCAAGCAGATCTGTGAGTTCAAGGTCAGCCAGGGCTACATAGCAAGTGCCAGGCCTGCCAGGGCTACATAATAAGACCTCTCTCAACATCAACAAACAAACCACAACAATACAATTTTATCTACAGAACTGCAGAAGGGCTAAGTGTCTTTGAGCACTTTAATGATCACCAGTAACTCTGCCACTTGCTGAGTGACTGCCACGTGAGTAGGTAACTTGGTCTTTATAAACTTGTGTCCAGACTGTAAACCCAAACTAGCAGTAACTACTTCATAGGACTTCTGTCAAGTAAAGGAAAGCAGGCCCCAGCATGCACTAACGGTTCAATAAAGGGGGTTCTTCTACCCAGAAACTCTCCCCTTTCACCAGGCTAAAAGTTGTGAATAATAGTCTAAGTAGTCCCTCAAACCAAAATTATCTTTAGATTTTTATTTCCTATAATTCTTCACTGAGAAATCTCATGCCTCAGCCCATAACAGGCAGTAGAATAGTGACGTTTTAAAGTTCAGCAAATTTCCTCAAGATAGCCAGGAACCCAACACACTCTAGTGTTGTGCTTTCTCTGTGTGGCACCAGGAGGCAATGCCTCCAGCTGTCATTTCCAGTTGTTTCCATGTAATGCAGCCACCAACTAGGCCATGGCGTCAGCAACATATCACCATATAGACTTCCAGCAGAGCTCTTGTTCAAACTCAAAATGATATTTTAGTCACAGTTGTACTGACTAGAGACCTAGACAACACATCCCCAGAGCTTCTGCATGCATCCTATGTCATCCTAGACATGAGTTCCTTGGGCAACCAGAGCTCATGGTCCCCCACTGATATACAAGTGAATTCCAGCAGGCTTTTTGAAAAGGATATCCATTAAACATTTAAAAATATTAAAATTTATTTATAAGAAGTTTGGATTAGGCCTGGAGAGATGGCTCCGTGGTTAAGAGCACTGGCTGCTGAGAATCCTGAGGCCGGTTCCCATGGTTTCCAGTGGGTAATGCATGAGGCAACTTAGCTAATTTCTTTATCTACTGGAAGCACAGATGCTTATGAATCTTTACCTTAGTATTTTCCTTCTATCAAATGAATGAGTACATCCCAGACACCTCTGCCTAGCAACATCTCTGGTCCCCTTCTTTATAAAATATCACTAATTATGGCTGAAATGGCCACTGTCTACTTAGAATTAATATCCTAAAGCTCTTCCTCACAGGATCTTGCAGGTACCTCCCCACCAAAGTCACCGCCATAAGTATCTTAAGACTGTATGATCTAGGAGACAGTGAGTTCCATATACATGGTCACATTTCAGGCACTGAAATGGTTACAGCTAAGACACTAACTGGACAGTATATCATCATCACCATTACAAGCAGACTGATGACCATATGACTTTATTCATCCTATCCTCAGCCAAATGGGGTGGAGACATCAGTGACTAAAATGACATCTATAGAGCCTGACGAGGTGGTTTGTCAGATATGACATGGTTACATTCAGCTTGAATGCAAAAGAGCTGGGCATTGTAGCTGGTGGGTAGCCAGCAGTCAAAGCTAACTGAGTTCTCCAGTCTGATGCCCTGGCTCCTAGAGAAATGGTGTGCCATACATGTGTACACTAGTGCCATACTTCTGCACACTTGTGGCATACATCTGTATACTAGTGCCAAACAAATGTCTGCATACTGAAGCCTTGTGTGCACACTAGTGCCCTGAGCATGTCTCCCTGTAATTGGTGCTCACACCTGAATTCCCCTTCTTGTCAAATCCTAACTCACCCAAATACTCCTCCCTCCCTCCCCCCCACCCACCTAGCAAGGCTTGCAAGGCACACCCCATCAGGTACTGGTTACCTGTGTGTTTTTGCTTAGCGTCTGTCTTGCCATCCCATCCCACTCAAAGCTATCTGTGCCTGAGAACAACTGAAAAGAGATTATTTTAAAGCTTAGTAATTGAAAATTATGAAAGACCAATGGCTTTACCTGGGTACATATATGCATGTATGTATGTTTCATTACTTTTTAAGTTTTTTACATTCATTTTTTAAAATCCTGCTCGAAACATAAAAGCATCATGGTGAAAGAACACTAGAACACCAATACATTTTCCTAAAGCATAGAAACAAAGGCATTATAAATCAACAGCTTTGCCTGAACCAATTCACACCCTTAAAGCATGTGGCCCATGGCTCTTAAATAGAGAACTGAGCCCTTTACAGAGTTATTTTAAAAGCCAGGGAACTATAAAAGGATTATAGCACCTAGGAAGCAGTAAGAAAGAGATTAAGATGTATGACAGAGAAGGGATTACACAACATATGACTGAAGAGTCTGCGGCAGGGCAGGCAAGTTAGTAGCTGGAGTAGAGCAAGCCAGTAGTCAGGGAAAATCAGTTCCTTAGTGGCTTGGAGACACTTCCCATCCTACCAACACTGTGAGCAAGAAGTTCTGGCATTTAGTGACTATATATATATATATATATATATATTCACTAGTATTTTAAAGAAAAGGAGAGTTTACATATTATATGTGATACATGTCCAGTTCTTTCTCAGAAGACAATTCTGTTTTCTTCAGGTTAATGCCTGTGTTAACATGTTGTAGGGTTTTTCTCCTTGTGTGAAAAGTACACAGATGAAAATAAGAACCGTGTCAAAGTCCCCAGCCCTTTCCCAGTGGTACTTAAAGTCCTTACCCAGTTATAAATCAAAGTAGGTAATTCCTGCAGGCTACAGAAAACACTACCGTTCAGAATTGAAGCCGTAATGCCTCATGGGTGTTCAATTATTAATGTACTTCCCCTAAGGCTTAACCCATCTAGTGCACCTGGCAAGAATTTGGGCTCAGTGGAGCTGCACAAGCTGGGAAGAACAGACATTTTAAAAAAACAGGGCAACAATGAATGCAGAGCTTTTAAAAGTCCTTTGTAGGAAGTAGCCTGACCCTACAAGAGAGTTCTTTGTCAATGCAGATGACAGTAGTGATCATATCACTACATGCTCTCAGGTATCCAGAAAACCAAAAAGGCTCTGGCCAACAATCAATATATATACAGAATGGCCCACATGTCCATTACATAGAGAACAAGGATTCTAGAAGCTCACAGTGCTCCCAAAACATTCCTGACACTGCCTTTCCAGTATTGTTCCTCCCTCCCACTGAGATGCCCCGACCCTCACCACAGCCTTTGCCCTCCTTCAGGACTGTCCTGAGAACACCTCCTTTCTCCATTGCTCAAGGCCTACACAATATTCCCTCTAGCACCGATGATGTCATCCCACTTCTCATAATCACTATAGGACTTTTCCCTCTGTTCCTTGAGGTCTTGCGCAACAGGTAGAGGAGGTTTCCGTTTTCTACACTGCTGGATGTACTTTGTGCCAGATATTTATGGAAGCTGTCAGACCTGGGAAGACTCAAAGGCCTGCGACTCAGCCCTGTCAGTCTGGTAAAGCGATCAATGACCACAGAGCTGGCCTGGTTCAGCTGATTACAGCAAGCGTTTATCAAGAACCACCAAGTGGCAAGCCCAAAGGTGAACTAAACAAGATCCCTGCTCTTGAGTTCACAATCCAGCAGAAGAAGATGCCATTGAACCCAATGGTTACCCAGAGGAAAAGTGGCAGACTGTACCAGGACATCTAAGGCATGAGCAGGGTCCTGCTGCCGCACTAAAGAGACCACTCAGCCGGAAGGCTGGTGGGAAAGGCCTCTCTGCAGAATCCCACATCGTGTTAATTAATATTCAGAAAAAGGAGAAAAGCAAACAAAGCAAGAGTGTGAACAGGTAAGACAGCACAGGAGAGAGAGAGAGAGAGAGAGAGAGAGAGAGAGAGAGAGAGAGAGCAGAGCCTGGAGCCCCACCCGATGCCACCAGAGTTTGAAGGACAGATGAGAGGCAAGGGAGGGGCCACCTTTGATCTCTTGAATAGAAGAAGAATTACCCTCTAGTTGAGGTAATAAACACTTGGTTTACATCCTTGGTCAACAAGAGGCAGCTGGGGCGGTGACAGCGCTCGGTTGTCCAGTACTTGCTTGTCATATACAAGGCTCTGTCCTCAACGCTGCCCCACTCCCAAAAGTCAGGAAGAAGCTCCTGTCCTCACCCTGTCACCAATTCCACGATTCCTCCTGGGCACAAACGCCTGCCTGGGAACTGATGCACGCATTGCTTTCCCTTTCACACTAGCATGGAGAAACCTCAAGCTAGTTTACATATGGGCAAAAAAGGGAAACTTCACAGAGTGGCACTTTCTCCAGGGTAAAAGATGCCCAAGCCGCTGGATAAAAGTTTATGAGGTATACAGAACATGTGTTCAATCTCAAGCTATCATCCTTCAAATTACTGACACGTTAACAGGGGGACAGTGAGATGGATCAGCAGGTAAAGGCACTTGTCACCAAACCTGGTGACCTGAGTTCAATCCCAGAGCATGGGAGAGAACCTGACCTCCAAATGTGTGGGTAGGTTACACACATGCCTACACCCACACACTCTAAAGGGAATGTTTAAAGAGAGAAGACACTTTCTAATGTGGTATTCCTGAACAAACAGACAACAAAAACAAAACTATAACTTAATCCCAATTGTAAGAAAACAGTCACAACTCCAGAGTGCAGAACCTTATACAAAATAACTAGGCTAGAGTCTGCAGATCAACTTGTCAGTGAGTCCCTACCACCAAAAGAAACAAACAAATGAGAACGGGAGAGTGGAAGAAGAGGGTAAAGTGTGTGTGGGGGGGTGAAAGACAAAAGCAAGAAACTTCTAGATAAAGAGCCATTAAAGAGACAAGACAAAGAAATAAGGGCTGAATATTAGATAAGATGACTGTACTAATTAAATTTGTTAATTGTATTACAACATAGGGCTCATTTTGGCAAACCTCTGAGACTTAAGGTTTTATTTTACATTTATTTATTCATCATGTGAGTGTGTGTGTTTCAATGTGTGTGTGCGTGTGCGTGCACAATTTGCAAGACTCAGTTCTCTCCTTCCACAGTGTTGACAGCAAATGCTCTTACGAGCTGAGCCATCTCTCCAGCTCTATTTCTACTTACTAAAAAACGCATGCTGAACTCTTTAGGAGTATCAGAATGCCTACAATCTACTTTTAAATGACCATGGTTCAGTAAGGAAGATGCAAGTATTTGCACCAACACACTTATATGAAGAGACATGTGACAAAGTCAGAGCAAGTAGTGAATCTAGGCAAATGATTTATAGGAATTCACTGTATTATTAAACCTTGGTTGCAGAGAAGAATAAGAGAATAATGTAGAAAATGCAAATGGAAATAGGAAGAAGACATTAAAGACTGAAGAGAACTAAGAAATTAGAATTTTCATTTTTTTTTCTTTTTTCTTCTTCCAACTTTTATTAGATAATCTCTTCATTTACATTTCAAGTGTTATCCAGAAAGTTCCCTATACCCTCCCCCCTCCCGGCCCTGCTCCCCTACCCAACTGCTCCCACATCTTGGCCCTGGCGTTCCCCTGTATTGGGGCATATAAAGTCTGCATGACCAAGGGGCCTCTCTTCCCACTGATGGCCAACTAGGCCATTTTAGGCTTATATGCAGCTAGAGACATGAGCTCAGGGGGTACTAGTTAGTTCATGGTTATAGAATTTTCATTTTTAGGGCATAGGGAAGGGATGTAAGTTTCGGGGTCATCTCAGGGGGAAATGACATTTTAACTAGGAATTAAATACTTAGCAGAGTTTCAGATGGACAGAACATGGACAGGTACTAGCTGGATGCATAGGCAGGGGCTACAGCCAGAGAATGGGGTGTTCTTCAAGGTCTCAGCAGTATCTAGATTGTATACAGAAGATGCCAGGAATGCTGGAAAACATTTACTAATTTTCTTCCAAATAATCAGAGAAATGCCTGGTTTCTCTGATTAAGACAAGTATACAATGAATTTAATGATATCTTACTTAAAGGTTTCTACTGCTGTAATAAAACACCTTGACCAAGAGCAACTTGGAAAGAAAAGGGATTATTTCATTTTACAGTCTGTTGTCCATCACAGAAGGAAATAAGGGCATGAACTCAAGGCAGGAGGCAGGAACTGAAGCAGAGTGATGGAGTGTACAGGCTTCCCGACCTGCTCAGTCTGCTTCTTATAGAACCCAGGACCAGCAGCCCAGGGGTGGCACCATACACAATGACCTGCTCCTCCCACATCAATCACTAACTAAGAAATGCCCTACAACTTGATCTTATGGAGGCATTTTCTCAATTGAGGTTCAATCCTCTCAGATGACTCTAGTTTGTGTCACAGTCACATAAAACTAACCAGAACAACAATCATCTCACTTTTAACATTTCAGAATATTCCCAACAAGTTTTTAGGCTATTTTTTTCATTTTTAAAAATTTTTACATATATTTACTGTAGGAGTCCACATGTGTGGAGATCAAAGGACAAGTTACAGGAATCAGCCCTCTGCTCCCACCATGTGAGTCCTGGGATGGAACTCAGGCTTCAGACTTGGAAGCAAGGACCTTTACCCTCTGAGTCATCTCTCTGCCTCCTCCTCTTCTTCTTCTTCCTCCCCTTCCTCCTCTTCCTCTTCTTCTTTTTTAAAATAAAACACAAGCTCTCACTCTTATCCAAAGTGGGCTCAAGAATAGTCTCCTGAGTAGCTGGGACCACACAGGCCACCTTAAGAAACTTTAGGACAGTTGAAATTATATTTTTCTTTTCATCCAAAGTAGTTATTCTACCACACTATTAAAAGTCTTACAAATATAACTAAACTCATCCTGTCATGTATATATACACAGAGCTGCTTAACCAGTCTTCAATGCAGGACTTTTTAGACTAATGCCCTTAACTAGAGAACCATCTCTCCAGCTCCTATTATATGTCTAGTATATGTATATATACATATATATTGCTATTAAAAATATTTAGGGAGTCTGGAAAATTAGCTCCGCCATTAAAAGTGCCCAATGCATTTGAGAAAGAGCCAAGTTTGTTTCACAGAAGCCACATGGCAGTTTAGAACCATCCCTGTCTAGTTCCTGAGAGTAAGCACCTACCTTATCCCTCTTCTACCCTCTGAGGGCTCCTGCACACACATGAAACACATAAACTCTCAAAGGCAAACACAAAATAAATAAATCTTTTTAAAAAAATCAGGCCAAAAAGATGGCTCACTTGCTTGCTGTCAAACCTGGTGTGATGGCTGTATTTGCTTGGCCTGAGCAGTGGCACTATTTGGAGGTGTGGCCTTGTTGGAGTAGGTGTGGTCTTGTTGGAGTAGGTGTGTCACAGTGGGTGTGGGCTTTAAGACAACTCATCCTAGCTGCCTGGAAGCCAGTATTCTGCTAGCAGCCTTCAGATAAAGATGTGGAACTCTCAGCTCCTCTTGTACTATGTCTGCCTGGATGCTACCATGTTCCTGCCTTGATGATAATGGACCGAACCTCTGAACCTGTAAGCCAGCCCCAGTTAAATGTTATCCTTATAAGAGTTGCCTTGGTCATGGTGTCTATTCACAGGAGTAAAACCTAAGACACCTGGCATTCTGCATTTAATCCCTGAGACCTTCATGATAGATGGAGATAACAGACTCACTCAGTTGTCCACTAACCTCCACATGTGCCTCATGCATGCTAAAAATATGAATTTTAAATATACATTTAGTTTGGATGAGGTAGCACAGGCCTTTCATCTCACCACTCAGGAGGCAGAGGTAGAAGGATCTCTGTGAGTTTGAAGCCAGCCTGGTCTATATAGCCAGTTCCAGGACAGTCAGAGTTACATGGTGAGACAGTGTGTGTATGCACATGCATGCATGTGTGTGTGTGTGTATAACAATTATATATAGAATAGAAATTATCATATGATCCAACAATTTCATATCTGGGTGTATCACAAAGAACTGAAAGCAGAGACTCAAATATTTGAAGAGGTAATACAGTGTCCACCAGAAGACAGATACACCAAAGGTGTTACACACATTCAACAAAATATTATTCAGTCAATTTTGCACATTCCATAACATGGGTGAACTTCAAGAATATGATGGAAAGTAGGATAAGCCACACACAAAAGGGCAAACACTACTTAGTACCATTTATAAGATCATTAATAAGATATAAGAATGGGGAGAAAACTGGGAGGAAGGGAGGGGTGGGGAGGAGAATGGAAAATTCAGGATCAGGTGTGGGGAAGGGCAAGAGAGATGGCTAAATGACCATGAAATGAATGGAAACCTTCAACTGACAGGTTTGAGGAGGTGGGGGGGGGGTCATCTCCAGGATGAGACAGAGACCTGGGATAAGGGAAGTGTCCAAGAATGTTGTGATATGGAACTTGAAGAGGCCACCTCCTGTATCCAGAAAGGAACTCCAGCAGAGAGATAGAGATACCAACCCACTCACAAAACTTTCAACCCGAATTTTATCCTGTCTACAAGTAATGCAGGCATGGGGGAGGGAACAGAGACTCAGGGAATGCTCAACCAATAACCAGCCCAGCTTGAGAACCCCCATGGGCAAGCGCCAATCTCTAACACTGTTAATGATACTCTGTTATGCTTGCAGACAGGAGCATGTTATCCTCTGAGTGGCTTCACCCAGCAGCTGACTCAGACAGATACAGACACCCACATGCAAACAGTGGATGGAGCTTTGGGGTCTCTTATGAAGGAATAGGAGGAAGGATTGCCGACCCTGAAGGGATAGGAACTCCACAGGAAGACCTACAGGGTCAACTAACCTGGACCCTTGGGGCTCTCAGAGTCTGAACCACTAACCAAAAAACATACTCAGGCTGGACCTAGGCCTCTGCCACATATGTAGCAGATGTGCAGCTTGGTCTTCATGTGGGTCCTGAACAACTGGAGCAGGGCTATCCCAAAAGTTGTTGCCCATACCTGGGATAGGTTCTAGCTGGGCTGCCTTGTCTGGCCTCAATAGGAGAGGAAGTGCCTAGCCTTGGAAATATGTGAAGTGCCATGTGGGGGACAGAGGAATACCTAGGGGGCCCCACCCACTCAGAGGAGAAGAGGGGGGAGGGGAAGGGTTGTGGGAGAGGATGACTGGGAGGGGCAGTGAGTGGGATGTAAAGTGAATAAGTAAAAAATAATAATAATTTTTAGAAAATTGTTTTGGGTTTTTTCAAGACATGGTTTCTCTGTGTAGCCCTGGAGAAAGCACAATAGCGGGTCTCAGGGGTTGTGGGGGCTATCACGGGCTATCATGTGGACCAGCAAGGAAGCATTCAATCATTCAATGGACATGCAGTTCGAATTTTGCAAGATTCAAGAAGTTTTACAAGGGTTGCATAACCTTGTAAAAGCCTTTAACATTCCTGACATGCTCACATTAAATGGAAAACTTCACGTTACAGATATTTTCACAATTTTTTAAATACTTAAAATGTTTAGAAAATGTTTTTTGTTGTTTGTTTTGTTTTGTTTTGTTGGTTTTTCAAGACAGAGTTTCTCTGTGTAGCCCTGGCTGTCCTGGAACTCACTCTGTAGACCAGGTTGACCTCGAACTCAAAAATCCGCCTGCCTCTGCCTCCCAAGTGCTGGGAAGAAAGGCGTGCGCCACCACTGCCCGGCATTAGAAAACGTTTAGATGAATATTTTCATCAGAAACCAGTTGCTAACTGTTTCTGAGGTCACAGATGTCTGGAGTGGAGCTAGTTGGGGAAGGATACAGGAGAAAGTGCCTGGTTCCTAAACACACGGCCATGACCTTCTGGGACACTTACACCACTAACCTTTGTGTTACAAGAGCTCTCAAGTCACACCACATGTCAGTAACATTCCCTCAACAACTCCCTCCCTGCGTGTCAGGTTCTCACGGGGGAGGAGGCAAAACAAGAAGGACAGTGACACACAGCGACACACAGTGACACACAGTAACACAGTGACACACAGTAACACAGTGAAACACAGCGACACACAGTGACATTAGGGAGGGGCTGGCCTTTGAGTGAAAACCTGACCTAGGAAAGGACATCACAGAGAAAGGCCAAAGGCGCATGCTGGGGTGTTCGCGCATGCTGGGGTGTTTGCGCATGCTAGGGTGTTTGTCTGCACTGCTGTGTGAACAGCAAAAAGGCAAGCATGCAGGTGCAAAGAAGTAAGGGATCCGCACCTCACGGCCTCAAAAACTCTACATTACAGTTCTCTGTCTTGGTTATTCTGACACTTAACAAGGGTACTGTCACATTACTGTAAAGACAGGAGGCTTTCCACCATCTGGTATAACGCTATATTCAAGGAGGACCATCCTGCCTGAGGCAGTCCTCATGAAACAAAATGAAGGAGACCAACTTAGAAAGTGTAATAATCAAGAGAGAGAGAGCCCCTCACTAATTCATCTTAACGGACTAATGAGCTGAGCAACAGAATCCCAGTCTTTAGAAGATAGAGGCAGGAACATCACTAATTCAAGGTCAGCTTGAGTTACACTACAAGCCTTTGTGGCAAAATACAGAAGAAGGAAAAACACATTAATTTAACTTGAAAACAACATGTACTTATGGAGCAGAAAAACCGTAACAGGCACAAATAAAAAAATTCCAAAGCCTGGATAGTTGCAGTGAGAATTTAAAAAAGCAAAAACAAAACCAATATCCTTTTAAATAAAAATTTAAAAGCAAATCACTAACAAGATTCAAGGAGAAGACAGTATAAATTCATATGTATAACACATTACACAACAGAAGATAGGTCTAACCTAACTCTATCACCTAGAATACTCAATAAAGCTTACAGATTAAAAATAAGTCAAAGAAAGCCTTCTAAAGATGGAGAGAGTCCTGAAAGGGGGCAGTGAGGACGACAATCTCAGGAAGCCTTAGGAATGAAAGGGAGCTTTACGAGGCCAGAGAGAAGCAAGAGAAGAGCAGAGGCAGGCACAGAGGGAGCCAAGCTGGAGAGGAGAGTGGTCCACAGCTACTGCCAACCTCAGGGAAGGCGCCAAAGCAGCTAGGAAGGATGACAACCAAGACGCCAGTGACATCACTGGCTAGGACTATCTGAGGCCAGATTGTTGAGAACACAAGCTGAAGCTGCATGCAAGAAAAAGAAGTCAGTAGCTATATCCTTCAGAAGTCTTGCAGTAAAAAAAAAAAAGAAAGAAAGAAAGAAAGAAAGAAAGGAAGGAAGGAAGAAAGAAAGAAAGAAAGAAAGAAAGAAAGAAAGAAAGAAAGAAAGAAAGAAAGAAAAGAAAGGAAGAAATAGGTAACCAATGCCTACAACCCAAAACTGCCAGAAACACCTCCATTTCCCTTTGAATGGGTGGTGGGAGCAAGTAAGCCTTATGGACATGTTTATAACATTCAGCAGATGGCTGGGGCCTCACACTGCCAGGCTGGGGGGATGAATGCAAGAAAGGGACATCACCAGCATTTGGGGAAAGGGCAACAAACCCTCACATGTTCTCTAATAGCTGGCTTGGAGAGTGGCCTGCAGAGGTCACAGAGAAAGCACGAACCACTGACTTGTTGGATATTTAGCTAATGGGAGCTAAGCCAGCTTAAACCAATTAAGGCTCTTTTGCCAACACGTTTGCTTTAGCCTCTGTGGTCCCTTAACCCGTTGTGGATGTGTTGGTCCATCCTCCACATCACAGTTAGCTCCTGCTCCAGAGGGAGGCACAAAGATGCTTCCTGGAGGTATGGGCCAACTGGTGGGCTTCACCATCCAGTAATTTTTTTATCCAAAACCATACAAGATTTTATAAAACTCAACTAATACCTGGTCCTGACCAAAGTTAAAACATCTTTTTATTTTAGTAACCAGTATAAGATAGTCTAGAGCCTTCTAAGTGCACTTCAGGCACAGGGTTCTAGTCTACAGCTTTTACTCTTCTTGATTTTTTTTTTTCAGTAGCAATATGTACAGACAAGTAGATGCACCAGTTCCCAGAATCTCACGGCTCCCTTCAGGGCAGCAGCTTTATGCTCAAAGTGCACATCCACTTAGCTCTGAATTCTATCACCAATCTTTCATTTCATTGGAGCTATCGGATCAAAGAGTTGTAGTCCAGGCGGTTAAATTCCATTTTGCTCATCTGATAACATGTTTTAAAATAAATTGCAACCCTAGACCCTAATTCTTTATTTCACACAGGTGCGCGTACACCTGATGGTGACGGCCTCCAATGCAGATGGTGATGCAAAGCTTGGGTCTCTGCTCAGTAATCACCTCTGCGAAAGAGATTCCTGCCAGCTTTAAATCAAGTGACATAAGCAAACTAGCCTTAGAATAGAGTGTGTGTATGTATGTTCTATCTGTTTTTCTTCTTAATTTTCCGCCATAAAATCTGCTAAAACAGTTCCTAGTCTTGTCTGAGTCTCAGGACCATCTAAACCCCAAATGCCACTCTACAGAGTCTCTGAGTCCAGTCAGCACATTGCTTCTATGATCGCAGACTGGCAAACAGAAAAACTGAGGCTACTTACTCTCAAGTAAAGATCAGAAGATTTCCTTCGTCTGTTTTTATTCCATAAGAAAACACAGACTCTCTCAGACTACCACTTGCCGAACACAGGCGTGAAAGAGAACAAAGGAAGGAAGGAAGGAAGGAAGGAAGGAAGGAAGGAAGGAAGGAAGGGAGGGAGGGAGGGAGGGAGGGAGGGAGGGAGGGAGGGAGGAGAGGGCTGGGATATAGTGCTGTGAGCACTTGCTTGGTGTGCATGAGGCCCTGGAGTTCACTTCAGTACTGAAGAGATTCACTTTTTATTATAGTGATCCAGAAAGCCAAGTGCTCCAGTCACACTGCTGGTGGCAGTATAAAAGGAACTAACTAAAAGCCAGGGCTTCCTCTAGCATCTGAAAAACATAAAGAGAGAGAGAGAGAGAGAGAGAGAGAGAGAGAGAGAGAGAGAGAGAGAGAGAAAGATTTTAAAACCCTTGGGAAATGATCTTCTGAAGGCACCTGGGTTCTGTTCCCAACTCCCTCTTGGAGTTCACAGCCAACCATAGCTCTGGTTCTAAGGGATCTGATGTTGTCTTCTGGCCTGCTAATAAAGGTAAACACTCACACACATAAAAATGAATCATTTATAATATTTTTGAGCAGCATTTGTATTCCTTGGGGTTATCTTACATTTGATTTCAGTAAATTTTATATTTTTCTTTAAAATTTTTGGCATGTGGGGGTGGATGTTGCGCAGTTGGTAGAGTGTTTGCTTAACTTACATGCAATCTTGGGTTTGGTCTCCAGCACCACATAAAACCGGTGTGTCGGCAATTCCTGCACTTTGTGTACTCAGAGGCAGAAGCAGGAGGATCAGAAGTTCAAAATCATCCTGAGCTACTTACTGAGTTTGAGGCCAGCCTGGGCTATGTGACTGGCTGGGACGGATATTTATAGTGGTGTGGAGCCATCCAGAGATGTGTGACGAGTTCAGAAAGCAAGCCAGCTAATATCTAAGTTGTTTGATATTAAAAGCAATGCTTGCATTTCTATACATTAGCTATAAACAAATGGAAAATAAAGTTAATAAGGAAGTCCATTTACTGTGGTATAAAAAAATTCAAATACTTAGGAATAGCCAGGCGTGGTGGCGCATGCCTTTAATCCCAGCACTTCGGAGGCAGAGACAGGTGGATTTCTGAGTTCGAGGCCAGCCTGGTCTACAAAGTGAGTTCCAGGACAGCCAGGGCTATACAGAGAAACCCTGTCTCAAAACACCAAAAAAAAAAAACAAAAAAAAAAAACAACCTTAGGAATAAATTTAACAAAAGGAAACTACCGACGGTGCGTGGAAGGAGGAGACCTACAGGAGGAAGAGGATGCCCGAGCACTGGATGAAGACTTACTGTTATCAATATTATGTCACTCTCCAAACCGACCTATGGATGCAGTGCAGCCCCTACCGAAAATCTTACTTTTTAAAATTAGAAGTAGACAAGTTGATCCAAAAAATTGAAAGGTGTATACTTCCCAATTTAAAAACTCATTACAAAGTTACACGAACAAAGAAAGTATGGTATCAGCAACAGAATATCAGCAAAGGAATTTAAGGCTCAGAAATTAGCCTTCATTTTTATGGCCCACTGATTTTTGACAGGATATCAAGACAACACAATGGAGAAAGAATAGTCTTTTTCAGCCAGGCATGGTGGCGCTTGCCTTTAATCCTAGCACTGGGGAGGCAGAGGCAGGTGGATGGATTTCTGAGTTCGAGGCCAGCCTGGTCTACAGAGTGAGTTCCAGGACAGCCAAGGCTATGCAGAGGAAAAAAAAAAAAGTCTTTTTCAACAAATGTACTGAAACAAATGGATACCCACACTCAAAGAGAATGAAAACGGACCCTACCTAGCATTGTATACATTAACTGAGAATGGATTAAAGACCTAAGAACTAAAACCGTAAAACTAAAAAAAAACATAAGCATAAATCTTCATGACTGTGGATGTGGCAATTGTGTTTTACACATGACACAAAGTATGGCCAAAGGAAATGACAAACTGACTTTATTTGCATTACAGACTTTCCTGTTTCAAAGTAAAAAGGTAACTCACAGAATGGGATTATATTTGCACACCACATATCTGAAAACTGACTAGATTCCCTATATAAAAAGAGCTCTTAAAAGTCAAAAGGAGATGGCTCCACCGTTAAGAGCACACTCTGCCCTTGCAGAGGGTGGCTAGAGTTCAGATGCTGGCACCCATGTCAGGCAGCTCACAATACCAGTAACTCCCAGGGGATCTGATGCTGACCCTTGTGAGTGCCTGAATTCATATGCACACTATCATACAATTTAAAACTATAACTAACTAAATGGGCAAAGGAACTATACAGACATTTCTATATGGTGATGACTTTAAGCACGAGAAGAGATGTTCAACATCTTTACAATTACAAAGATGCAAATCAAAGCCACAGGAAACATTGTCTAGGATGTCAATAAGGATGGAGGAGGGATAGTATAAAGTTATGTAGAGACTGGAACCCTTATGCATATAAAAATAGAAATAGGACAGTCACTTTGGAAAAGAGCTTAATTAACAACTAAGCTAACAGTTGTTAACAACAGAAGTTAACAACTGAGTAACCACTTGACTCCCACATTGTTACTCAAAAGAACTGAAATCTATGACCATACAAAAACCTGTGTGCCAATGTTCCCAGCAGCATTATCCATAAGGCAAACAGGGCGAACAACACAAATGTCTACCCACAGAAAAATGCAAAATCAAAGCATGTTAAATCCTTGAGATGAGATATTTGAACCTGGAAAAGAGTGAGGTACTTACCCACACTGCAGCAGGAATGAACCACAAATAATTAAGGCTGAGACAAAGAAACCAGTTCTGAGGCTGCACTTCATCTAGATGTAATGTCTAGAAGAGGGTCACCCAGAGAGAGCAAACAGATAGCGCTAGCGGGGACTGCGGGAGCAGGAAGTGGGGAGTGACTGCTTCCGGTGTGGGAATTGGGGTGGGGGGTATAAAATGTTTTGAAAGAACGACAGTAATGTTTGTACAACCTTGAAAATACACTAAAATTCACCACTCATATGCTTTAAAGGGGTAAACTACATTCCAATTTTTAAAATTTGTAAAAGAACTATTTGTTTCAGCAATAAAATGCTCCAGGGGAAATGAAGTAATATTGAGTTCTCAGCTTGAGCAAAGGTGAGCTTTTCCAAGACCAGGACACATGATGTTCTTAGCAGATCTGAAGTTTTTCCAAGTGTATCATTGTACAAAGTTAACAAGCAGACTTCTGCAAAGGTCAGCTGTGATCACCCCACCCCTACCCATCAACTACCTTTACTGTTTCACATTCCCTTCCAGTCAAGGCATGTGCGGATTTTTACAAGTCTATAATCCTTACAAGTAATCACCCTACATTTCCCACACAGCCTTCAAAATTATCATTAAATGATTGTAATTAGCCAACATCTCTAATTTCCTTAATGTTCCCCTCTTTGCCAGGCCTTCAGGTGTCATTTCACCATTCATAGGGAACGTTACAACATCAGTGAATATCAAGGCCAACATGACCCTTTTCTCTTCTAGAATCACTGAATAAAGATTTCAGAAAAGAAACTGCTAACCCAAAGGCGGGTTTTTGGAGTCCTGAAGGCATCCCCCAAGTGTCCCAGTTACACTGCTCTAAGTGACACATGCTCGCTATATTAACATCACTGTTTTATACATTTCATGGAATCAATGCTGAAACCCTTTTATCAGAGTAATCTGAGAATTTCCTTTTGTATTAAAACCTGGGGCAGTCAGTGGCTCTCCAAGTCCTTGAGAGCTTGCTTTAGATGTTTTCATCTTTATTATTCCTTCCTGTCATTCTAGTTAAAAAGTAATCATTGTAATCTTGGTATTTGTACTTTAGGGAACTTAAGAGTATGTAATAAATTGTAGCCATCTTGTCAAGTTAACAAACAGCCTAAACAAGGCAAGCATAGAATCCAAAAGAGGGCTGGTAAGATAGCCAGTAAGTAGAGGGGCTTGTCACCAAGAAGGCTGAGTTGAATCCCCAGGACCCACATGGTAGAAGGAGAGGACTAGCTTCTCTGACCTCCACATTACACTAGAGCACACATACACACATTCAAATAATGATAATACATTTTTTAAAACTTTTTTTATAAAAGAGAAAGGTGGGGGGACCTTCACTAATTAGTCTCGTTTAAGATTCTAACATTTACAACTGCTATAAACCCCATGCTATGGTCTCCCTGACTGACAGATCTCCAGTCTGGACTAAGAACGGCTACCGTGAACTTGCCCATCCAAAATTCATGTTGAAACTTAATCCTCACCATGGGGGTACTAAGAGCTGGGGCCCTCAGAGCCCGCCAGGTCATGAGGGTGGCCTCAAGAATAACTCAGGCCCTTATCGCCAGGCTGGAGGGAACTAACCTAAGGCTCTGTTTTGCCCTCTCACTTTTCTGTCATGTCAGGACAAGGTACGAGAGCCTTTACTAGACACCAAATGACCTGTCTGCTCTTAGACTTCACAGCCTAGAGAACTGGAAAGATTATTTGAAACTATGCAGTTTCTGAAATTTTGTTACAGCAGCATGAACTTAATCTGTTCCTGCCACTATACACAATTACCAATAAAGTACTATTCTTATAACTAATTGGGCATTACCTCCCAGGACCTGTTAGAAACCATTTTATATTTATTTTCACTTTTTTTTCTTCTGAGACAAGTCTTGCTATGTATCCTAGGCTGGCCTTGAATTCACCATCCTTCCCATCAGCACCACAAGCACTGGGATCATGGGTGTGCACACCCTGCCTCAGTATCCCAAGCACTAGGATCACGGGTGTCCACCACCCTGCCAGGCTCGCATTAGTTCACTGCATATCGTGAGTTAGAGAACATCTCCATTTTCTACTAGGATCAAAGAGAACTATCCGAAGCACATCAGGAGAAGCCTGCTCTTCTTAACTTCATTAACAAATGACATTCTTTCCCAAGTATGCAAAGTCAAGACAAAACACACTGGTCCAGGTCTGACAGGACATCAGTATGAAAACAGAGAACCCAGTCAGTACAATATTTATGATCATGGCAGCACCGAAACAAAATGGGAAGGCTACGATGAGCAGTTAAGCCAATAGGGTTTCTTTCCACACTAGAGTCTAGTACGCAATCAATGGCTGCAGCAGGTGGCCTCCTGGTAACACATAGCCAGCTGCTTGTATGGGTTCCCCTAAGCAACTCGGAAGAGTTTTCTGCTGTGTGTGCATGTATCTGATCTCAATGCTAGACTCATGGCAGGTATGTGGGTACCACTGGAAATCCCCAGGGCATGTGATTTGACCAGGTCATCAGGTCCATCTGCACCAAGCTGCAGAATAACGAACATGTGATTGACGCCCCATGTAGCATCAGGTTCAAGTTCCCTTGTCACCAGATGACCTACAACTCAGAGAAGTGGTGATTTCCTGTTTAATGAATTTGAAGACACAGTAGCTGAGAAGCAGCTTATCCCTGGGATCAAATATATCTCGAGTTGTGGCCCATGGACGAGGGGTAGACCCTGTACCCCTGAAGGCTTGCACTGTGCTGAGTCCCACTCCCTACCAGTCATGTTTACTAATAAATCTCATATCAAGTCTGCAAATAAATAGGTAAGTAAAGGAGGAAAATAAAACCAGGGAAGTGCTTGGCAGGGCCGAGTCCATCACCACCTAATCTGGCTTGACAATACATGTTCCACAAAGGTCGCTTGCTATTCATTCCCTATCTCCCATTCATTCCAAAGCCAGCTCCACCACTGTGCAGCCCCCAGCCCTGATGAATACCTCAACACAATGTTCTGTGAGCAGAAATGAAAAGAGCCAAGAAGCCTCTACCCTGCAGATCTAAATCCAACCTACATTGCTCTAAAAGAAAAACCAACTAATGAGAAAGGACGTCACTAAATCAAAAGGAGTACTTACTTATATTTAACAACCAGAGGCTTTGTGCAATCTATAGACTGATACGCATGTCCCCAAATAACCTCCCACTGCGACCATAATAAAGTAAAACCTCAATCATCAGCTAAGCTAAAGTAAAACACAACATAAAATCCGATGACACAATCAGACCTATTATCTATGTAACAAAATGCCAGCTGACAATTGTTTGAGTGCAAGATATCTGAAATATTGACATCAAAGTCGCAAGATAAAAGCCAGTGGCAAGTCTGAGAACCTGATTTCTCAGTGATATGGCTACCCTTTAACTCTGAATAAGGGGAGAGAGGGCTGGTCCATTAGTGTGGAAAGAACCCCAGCCCAGAAGTCGGGGATGTGAGTTCTGGTCCGGTGGATGTGCCTAGGTAGTAAGGCGTGGCCCTCCTTTCCCAGACTTACTTTCCTTATTCCAAGGTCTGAGGAACCACGTTTGCCTCTCAGGCTTTCCCTATGAAGGTCCTTGGGGTGGCTTAATAGTGATAGATCCCACAGCCCCTTTCCTAGAGCCTACAGGTCACAAAGACTCAGAGTCAGGCCTAGAATCTTCCCTTAATAACTGATCCAGATCAATTTTGTCACCTAGTGAAAACATCAGCAGACACTGGACTAGTACTGTGCACCTTAGGTAATCTGTGACAAAGTTAATGCATGGCACTGCACACACAAAAAATAAGGTCATAGAGAGAGCAAGGTCATGAAGAAAGGAGGGTTAGGTGGTATGGCCATTTCTTCTGCCTTCCGTGTCTGCAGCCCTCGCAGAACTTCCAGCAGCGACATGTTGGGCCAGAGTATCCGGAGGTTCACCACCTCCGTGGTCCATCGCAGCCACTATGAGGAGGGTCCGGGGAAGAATTTGCCATTTTCAGTGGAAAACAAGTGGAGGTTGCTGGCTATGATGATGGTGTACTTTGGGTCTGGATTTGCTGCACCTTTCTTTATAGTAAGACACCAGCTTCTTAAAAAATAAGGAGATTTAATTCATCCCTTTAACAGAAAGAAGAAAGTTTAAGAGATGATCTGAAAATTGGATTAAACTCTTGAACTCTTATACTAGAAAAAATTGTAAATAAACTAATGACATAAAAAAAAAATAATAAGGTCACAGAGCCATACAGAGCTGCTCCTTTTGATATCTGTCACTCTTTAAACATCAATTTTAAAGCATCCTTCTATATTCTAAACAAGTAAAACATTAAATTTGGTAAGGGAAAACATATTTCCATATTAAGCTCTTAACATATAATAGGCAAAGACTTACTGGACTATTACAGAAACAGAATGATGTACCTAATGGATTTATTTTTTGAGATAGAGTGTTCATAGCCCGGGCTAGGCTTACTATGTAGCCAAGGGTGACCTTGAACTCTTGACCTTTCTGCCTCCACCTCCCAAGTTCTAAGATTACAAATGTGTGCCACCCTGTCCAACTTATATGGTGCTGGTGATTGAACCCAGGGTTTGGTACATGCTAGATAAACACCTTACCAACTGAGTTTTCAATGAAAATTATGCATACACCTTTGCATGTGTAATGTTAGAGAAATAAGCGGAAAAGAATCCCACCAAGTCCTAAGCAGCTGTAAACCATGAGTCCTGCAATGCTGGAATGCAATTGTACAAAGAAAAAAAGGAAAGAAAGAGACAATAACTAGCTACTACTTCTTCAAAGTCACCGTGGTGTAGATAGCTGGGTGGCTGGAGTCCACAGTCTGTTGATAAGAAGGTAATGACAGGTAAAGGAGGAGCCTGACAGACTTTCTGCACACAGAACAATTAGCTTTCTGTTGTTTTCTTCCACTGGGTTGCTCTAGACAGTTTCCTAGAGTTCTCCTCATCTGCTAATAGGAATTTCTGAGCTAATTTTCTTATTCGATTTATAAGCAACTATAAAACTAACGACTGGTGGAGCCATGAGGAGCGGGCTTGAAAAGGATGCCCATTTGCAACCAAATGTTAATATGGCAGCTACAATAAAAACGATAAAATCAAGGCTGAAACAGAAAACAGTCTGATAAATGAGGGTGGAGAGGTGGAAAGGTGGTTAAGAGCATTTGTCATTTCACAGAACCAGGGTCAGATTCCCAGCACCCATATGGAGGCTCCCCACCTCCTCAGGCACAAGGTATTTGTGTGGTGCACAGACACACATGCAGACAAACACTCATATACATATTCATATAATAATAATTAATAATAATAATAATAATAATAATAACAATAAAGCAGCTGTAAAGCAGCCATTAAAGCAGCATACTAAGGCAGTATAATGCTACTGTAAAATCCGCAAAAGGGATCTCAGTGCTGGCTGTGTGTGTAACTCTTGCAAAAAGAATTTCTTGGTATTATGGTTACACAAACAAAAGTATCAGTATATTTCAATATTTAAAAAGAGGGCACCAACTTCTACTTGCTATCACCAAGGCATTAGTTCTAAAAAACAACAAGTAGCGTTTCTTATAAACACATGTACAGGCCTCTTCCCCAGTAGGCTCTAAGGCAATATTTTGACAAGAGTCCAAATCTCACACTCATTAAAACAGAAACACTGGGGCTGAAGAGATGGCTCAGTGGTTAAGGGCTTTTGCTGCTCTTGTAGAGAACCCAGGCCCAGTTCCCAGCACATGGTGGTTCACGGCCACCCATTACTCCAGGTCCAGGGGAGCTGATTCCCTCTTCTGACTTCCACAAGTACCAAGAGTGAGCATAGTGCCCACACATACCCACACATAAAATAAAATAAATAAATTTAAAATAATGCCAACATCAGCATTTCAAGCTCGTATAGGAGACTGATTAAGAGAATGAGTTTTGGGGCTAGAGGTGTAGCCTAGTATGTGGAATAAACAAATAACAAACAAATAAAAAAAAAAAACCCAGCTAATTCTTATGCCACACAGACATCAGTTAAAACTCCAAATCGGTGATTTACTATGTGACCTTGAAGAAATTATTCAATCTAAGCCTCAATTGTCATCATTGGCAAAATAGGGATAACACTCCATTCAGACCTCATGAGAGGTCAACAAGGTTCTTCTCAAAAGGCCCTTCAGCACTGTGCCCAGCAGACAGTAAGTAAAGGCACAAACCCGGCTATATCATCACCATGACGACTGAACTACAAAACAAGCATTGCTACCTTTTCCCCTCAAGCAAGGCTACCCAATAGCTGTAGACAGAGTTCTCTTTCCAACTCCCAAACCTCTACCACCTCAGAGAAAACTAATCAGACTGATTATCAACAGCAACAAGAAAAGCTTCAACAGAGACCAGCTTAATTCTGGAGGGAATACCCAATGAGATCTGGGTTAATGGTCCAACTAGTTTGGAGTTACAGTGGGATTTGGAGAGCCTTGGTTTTGTTCTCTTTCTGTTTTTCAGAAATGGATATAAGAGGGGGGACGGAAGAAGAAAGTTTCCAGAGCACCCACACACCATGCGTTATTTATCACAAACACACAAAACAGATGGTGGCAGGAGCTGGTGAGGTGGATCAATCCACAGGGTACTTGCTACCAAGCCTGAGCCCTGCTTCAACCTCCAGGATGAAAGGAGAGAACCAACTCCCACAAGTTGTCCTCTGGTCTCTCTCTCTCTCTCTCTCTCTCTCTCTCTCTCTCTCTCTCCTCTTCTCTCCCTCACACACACACACACACACACACACACACAGAGGGGGGGGCGCACATGCACACCTGCACGAGCATGTGCACACACACACACACACACACATGAATGAATAAACTTTAAAAGTCTTTCAGTTATTTCAGGGAGCTGAGGGTATAACCCACTGGTAAAGGGCTTGCCTACCATGGGGGCCATGAATTTAATTCCTAATACATTAGAAAAAGTTATATCTAAATTAGAAAATCATGAGAAGAAAAAGAAATCAGGTGAACAATTTTAACTCACACATTAAAAAGGACTAATACCTGGGCAATATTAGTACCTGCTTTTAAAAGTACCTGTAAATTTAATTATAACTTCCTGTTAGTGTACCAAATATAGCATCACTTATAGTATGTAAATGATATATATATTACTCCAGAATGTGAAGGATATTGTGAAGATTATTGGTATAATGAATATAAAATATATTTTTCTTTTTTTGTCAAAATATATTGCTATCAAAATGCAAATGTCGGGGCTGGAGAGATGGCTCAGCAGTTAAGATTCCCAGCAACCACATGGTGGCTCACAACCACCTGTAATGAGATCTGATGCCCCCTTCTGGTGTGTCTGAAGACAGCTACAGTGTACTCACATCTATTAAATAAATAAATAAATAAATAAAGCTTCAAAATACAAATGTCATTGATTCAATTTCTGTCTCTCTGTGTCTCTCTGTGTCTCTCTCTTTTTTTTTGAGTGTTGAATGTGGTTTCATAAACATTTTACTAAAAGAAAAGACCAGGTGGCTACAGAGATGGCTCAGTAGTGAAACACTCACTGTTCATGCAGAGGACCTAAGTTTGGCTCCCAGCACCCACATGGCTGTTGGCCTCCAGGGGATCTGACAGCTCTTCTAACCCTTGAGGTACTAGGGGCAGGTGCATATGCTCAGGTGCACACAAAATCATATAAAATTAAATAAATAATTTTAATTTAAAAGAACACAGAATTAATGTAACTAACTATAAAGTTAAATTGACCAAATTCATTTGTCAAAAAAAAAATCAAAGGGAATATTACAATTATTCCTATTCTTTAGCAAATAGCCATTCTGTTCTTTTAAAGACGTGGCTTAAATCTCCAGTTTGCAACCAATGAATTTGCCTTTGCTTCTCAGAATGTGTTAGCAGACTGATGTAGCTAGCGTCCCTTTGCTCTCTGTCTTAACCAAATGCTGCACATCTCCCTGGAGAAGAACTAAAGGGAAGTGTTAAGTGTGCTTTTTCTAGCACTAACCTCCCAAGTAGCTGGAGCTACAGGTGCACGTCATGATGCCTGACTTAGCCTGGTATTAGCAATCTATAAGATGATATGCAACATCTGAAGGGCATCAAGAGCAAAGCGCACAGTAAGTTGTACCAGCAGCACTGCGGACTCAGAGGCGGCCTCAAGCCCTCTCCCCGTGTCGCAGATGAAGGAAGACACTAACTAGCTCAACACTCTTAATAAGCAGCTTGGCACTGAACTCATCCCCCAAAGCTCTGGAGCTAGAGATACTGGACAGTTTCTTTTTCTCTCCTGCTTTTAAATGCAAATTACTAAGCCCCGAAGCACATTCTGCTCTATTTTTTTTATATGAAAATTACTGCATTGTGGTCCTGTCCCAGAGAGGACACCATTCATCCAAGAAAAGGGAGTAAGGACAAGCAGGCACCCCATCCAGTGAGCTGTCACCAGGTACACATGGCCTTTGTTGGGCTAGCGACCCATTAGTGATCGAAATTCCATGTGAAGAATGAGAATTTGGTTTTCAGGTCATGCAAGGTTACACACACATTGCAATGCTGGTGGTGCAGGCCAAGCACCAGGGACAAAACTCAGCATCCCTTGCTTTTCAACCACATTAGCTATTGACTGGAAACTTTCAAAGTCTCAATGTAATAGTACAAGTTGCTATTCACCTATTTATGACAAAATATGACAGGCAACACCACGATGCAAAATCTGATGTTCTGTGAGTGCCCACATGGTGGGCACTGGGCCTTTGCCTCTTCCCGGCTACTGCCCTAGAGCCCAGAGCACTGAGACACACTTCATGTTAATGTACTAAGAGACCAACGTTAAAAGAAGAACATTTTTAAACTGGAAAAAAAAGATATAAAGAAATAAATCATAATTAAGAATGGTATTCATCCCACTGTCACAGGTTCAAGCTTTCTGCCAAAACCACACTTGCTTTTGGGAATTGTGCTTGCTGTCAGATAATCAGAAACAGTGAAGAAAGACAGTGACAGCCTCATAAAAAGTTCACTTACCGCTAATCTTTCCAAGTTATATATTAATAACTAAGTTTGCTTTAAACAAAACAAAACCCCTCTTTTCAAGCCTGAGAAGTCACATCCAAATAATGTGGGGTTCATAACGGTACTTTCTATACCCCTACTCTACCCTCAAAGACCTTAATCTACCCTGCAGGATGCCAAAGAGCCAAGAACAAAATCTATCAAAAATGTCAAAAATGTGCCTCCAGTCTCTGAGATGTCAGCATGGATGCTTAAGGAAGGAAAAAAAAAAAAAGGACTGCACTGAGGTTTTTTAAGGCTTCTTAAATATTTTTCAAATGTCTGTGATCAGATGTAAGCGAACCGGTCTGTACTTTCTTTCACCTACAAATGAATGAAGTAGATCCCTCAAGACCAGAGGCCCCTAGAGGGTCAAGTCTCAAACACTGGAATTACAAAGCCTGTTTTTCGATGGTGTGAAAACGTAATGACAGTCTTGGGCTTTTAAACCTAGAAGTGCTCACTAGTTCAATCCGTCCCCAAGTCCATGCCATCCTTTCAAATTTGCAATTAAGAAAGGGAGAAATTCCGGTCAACTCTCCTTGGGGGGTTGGTCTGGGGGTAGAGGACTCAAGGAGGGAGGAGGACGGAGACAGAAAGAGCAAAGACAATTTAAAAAAAAAAAAAAAGCAAAATTGCCCACCTTTCTTAAATTCTTCCAGCATAGCGTCCAATTTGGTGTCGTTGAAAACGAAGTGCAAAGGGTGATTGTAAAACTTGGTGATGGTTTTCAAGGGAGTGCAGTCATCCGGATCCACGAAGGCCAAGTCTTTGACAAAGAGCAGGTCCACGATGTTGGAACGTTCTCCCTCGAACACTGGGATTCGGGTGTAGCCACTCTCCATGATCTCCGACATGGTGTTGAAGTCCAGGATAGCCTCGCCGGTGATCATGAAGCAGTCCCTGAGGGGAGTCATCACGTCCTCCACCGTCTTGGTGCGGAGCTCCAGCGCCCCTTGGATGATGTTCAGCTCCTCCTTAACGAGGTCGTTATAGGGGTCAGTAACCCGGAGCATCTCCAGCAGTTTTTCCCGGTTATAGACCGTGCCTATCTCCTGGCCCAGGACGCAGTCCAGCAGTTTGCTAACCGGGTAAGAAGCGGGGAAGGTCATCATCATGAAAAATTTGGTGAGGAAGATGGTGTTGGCCCCTACCGCCAGGCCGTGTCGGGAGCAGATGGCTTGGGGCACGATCTCGCCGAAGATGACGATGCCAATGGTGGAGACCACCACCGCCACAAGGCCTGAGCCGGCAATGTCGTCCAGCAGGATGGTGAGCGTGGTGTTGACCAGTACGTTGCCCAGCAGCAGCGAGCACAGCAGGTAGTTGCCCTGCCTGCGCACTGGTTCGATGCGCTTGGCATAATTCTTCTCTTTCTCCGTGCCGCAGTTTTGCACGATGCGCAGCTCCATCGGGTCCAGAGCCATGAGCCCCAGGTTGAGGCCGCTGAACATGCCCGACAGGCATAGCAGCAGCGAGATGAAGATCACTTGCAGCCAGAAGGGCAGCAAGAACTTCTTCTCCTCGCCCACTATCATCTTGGTGTCTTCACCGTCGTGGTAAATCCAGGTGGTCTCGGCCCACGGAGGAGGCGGGAGTCCGGCCACCCCCGCGCCACCCTTGCCCCCGACGGCGCCACTCGCAGACCCGGAGCCGCCGGCGCCCAGTGCGGGCGTGGAGAGAGACGTGCACAGGTAATAAGACTTGCTCTTCTCCATCTTGCGCAGCGGTTTGATCTCGATCTCGATGATGCCCGATGTGCGGCGATTGAGAATGATGTGGGGCAAGATGATGATGTCTGAGGTGCGGATGCCGCAGCGCTGGGGGCCGCTGTCCGGCTCCGGAGGCGCGGGGCCCCCCAGCCCACGCTCGCCGGGTGTGTGCCGGCGCCGCTCGTGCTCAGTGAAGGCGATGCGGGACCACGTCTCGTTGTTGATGTTCTGCCCGTACACCCGCAGCTTGACCCGGGTCCGCTCGCTCACCCGCAGAGCACCCCCTTCCATGAACGACACGTCGTTCGTATCCTCCAGCCGCAGCCCGATGATCACGGTCTCCTCGTTCTCGCCGGCCGCTGTGCAGCCGCCCGCTCCCCAGCAGCAGCTCAGCAGTAGCAGCGGCAGCAGCCGGCCCGCAGCTGCCTGCAGGAGCCCCCGGCCGCGGGCACTGAGGCTGCGGCGCGCCGCCATCTTCCAAGTGGGCAGTGCGGCGGCTGCCTGCCCGCCCGCCATCTTTACTTCGGGTTCACAAGCGCCACAGCCAATCATAGGGTGGCTGTTCCAGCTGAGGCTTCATCCTTCCCACCCGGCGGCGCGAGCGCAGGCACCGGCGCCCCAGCAGGACTGCAACCGCGCGTTCGCGCCCAGCCCTTAGCTGTCCTTCTCTCTGAATGACACTGATTCGGACTGAGCCAGCTGAGGAACCCCCGGGCTCGAGGGAGGAGGGAGCGGAGGGAGGGGCGTGCTAGCCTCTCCCGCGAGAGGCAGGTCTGCCAGCCAATCAAGAGCGGGTGCCCGCCTTCCCAGCCAGGGGGCTGGAATGGGGGCGTGGTCGCAGTCGGCGTGCCGCACCAATGGCACGGGAGGTGGGCGGGGAGATGAGGGCCACTGTCCTCCTCAGCATGCCAAGTTTCCAACTGAAAGGCGCGTGACTCTTGTGTATGCGAGGGGAGGAGGCGTGGCCATCCCGGACACAAGAGCCAGTCAAAGATGAGCGCTGTAGGGATGGGGGCGTGGCCTTCCTCCAGGCGGCCAATGAAAAGGAGCGGTCCGCGGGTGCGGCGCTCCCTGTGGGGTCTCTGTAGTAGATCCTCGCGCGCGGTTTGGCAGCCCTGCAATACTGCCCTGAGGCGCGAGGCCTCAGGTCCTTGCTGCAGGGACTTGAGGGCTCCACGGGGCTCCGTGTCGCCGCAGAAAGGGCTGAGCCCTCCTTCCCTGGGAGCACCAGAGTCGACTGGAGACAGCTTACGGTACACAGAGGCTAAAACCAAATCGGGATACTAATCAAGGCCCCCAGCCCACTACTCCTGCATGCGGCTCCTCTGGAGATTCGCTGTGACAGGGTGGCCCTAGCAACGCCGAGGACTTGCGGTCACCGCGCCTCTGAGCGCCCTCAGCTGCTCACGATCATGTGGCGCCACCTGCCGGCCCTCACGGACGATCTTTGATGTTTTCTAGCTCTCAGCAAACCTCTCAAACTTTGTAATCACAGGAATTCTCCTGTAGTCCTGCTATAATCACAGAATGAGATGGATCTTATTTTTGGTTTTGTTTTGTTTTGCTTTTTAACGTGCACCTAGGCAATTTGTGGAAATAGAAAGGGGAGAGCATCCTGAGAAGGCCCATGAAAGCTTATTATGAAATGCACTGGTTAAACGCTGTTAGCTCCGGAGAAGATACATTATGGAGCACAGCTCACCACGACTCTCAAGTGCATTGCATCAGAGTAGATGCAATAGCACAGTAGCTCCCAAACTGAACTTTCTGCCTCCCAACTGAAGCGCGTTTTTAAAATGTTTTCCTGATCTTACTTTGTATTCCATAAACACAATACCCTTCCTTTTTTGTGAACACCCACAGTGTTTCTTATAATTTCCAGGTTGAGTGGTTCCTGGGATCATTTCAGGGGTATCCTCGCAATTCTCTCTTCTTTTATGCCTGTCCTCATCCGTTCCCCTGACCTTCCAGCTAGTGACTTGTCAACCCAGGGCCTGTTCCTCCCATATTTGAGCCCTCCCCTGACTCCTCATATCCTGACAAAAGCCAGAGTGCTCACATTGCCTATAAGGTTCTGCAAGCTCTGCCCCAACTAGGCTGTCATTTTCTCATCACTGCCAGGGGATCTTCCTGGGGTCTTTGCATGTGCCATTTCCTATAGATGGGACTCAACTTCTTTCAGATGCCAACATAACCCTGTTTAAAGGCTTTGCTCAAAGCCACCAGACTCCATCTTTCCCTTATTTTTCTTCAAAGCAAAGATCATTTATTTACTAATGCCATGTGTAAATTACTCACTTGGTTGATAATCTGTCCTCTCTCTCTCTAGAATTTTTGTACACTGTTATATCACCTCAGCCTAGAACAACTATAGATATTTAAAAACATCATATAAAAGTGTTAAAGAAATAAAGAAGCTTTAACTTTGATTATTTTAAGTAAATGGTCAACTCTAGTCCTAGCCCTCTGGTGTCTGGGGGATTTTTCCCCCTACTTCCTGATTCTCACACTGCTATATTGGAAAAATTACTTTAGATGTAGAAGATGGGATTCTTAGGTCTCTTATGAGCTTACAAGAGTGGTATTTACAGTTTATAAGTTGAGGTCTTTAGATGTCTGACAAAGGTTCAGGACAGACACGGGGCTTCTAAGCCAGCTAACTGAAAATGTGAGGACAAAGTGGATCCCAGGCTAAGAGGGAAGACAGTTAGTGGTTCTCGATTATTGACTGCACCATTTGGAATGGGAGGGCAGACACAGGAAGAAGTACTTGCCAGCCCTACAGACATTTCCTGTGCAGAGAAGGCAGCGGTCAGGAAAGCAGTCTGAGCAACGCTGAAGCAGGCTAGAGGTTCAAGACTTAAGCAAAACAGAACAGCACCTCCCAGCTGACACCACAAACGGAGCTGGGCTTAGATTCACACGGGGGATTGCTGAGCGATCTCTATCCTCTGTGGTGGATATGGGCTGCTACTCTGCGTGAATACTCAACACACACAAAGCTGTCTAGACACCTGAGCCGAGCCATGTTTCCTTCCATTAGCGTTATCCCTCGGTCTCAGAGGCTTCCTAAGGTTAGAGAGAAGCTGCTGGTGTGGTTTACAGTGAGTGGTTTCTGGGGCTCCTCAACCTATCCTTCCAGGGATAGAAGGCAATGGTGCTTGTAAGAAGCCTCCTCTGAAATGTTGGGGAGGGGAGGGGAGTAACACCACAAAACCCCAACTTCTGACCATATTTTAATCCATAAAAGGCCACAGAGGGGCTGAGATTCTTTTTTTTTTTTTTTTTTTTTTTCAGACATGGTTTCTCTTTATAGCCATGGCTGTCCTGGAACTCACTCTGTAGACCAGCTGGGATTAAAGGTGTGCGCCACCACTGCCCCAGTGGGGCTGAGATTCTTAAGGGGTAGCTAGGGGAGTCTCACCCTCACCTCGCTTTCTCCTTGCCTGACCTTGAATGAGTCACTCAAGCTAAGCTAAACCTCCTGCAAACATCCTCCTTAACTAAACTTCCCCTCCCAGAATCCCTCACTAGAAAATAAGGGAGAAGAATGACAGCTCAATTCTCTTCAGTCCAGAAGAAAAACCTCCCAATATGCGGGTTCAGGAATTAGCTCTGCAGCCAGACCCAAATGTCTCTCCAAGGGTGATGAACTGGATTATCTAAAAGATTGCAAAAAAACCACACAAGTGTTTCTCTATACAGTTTGTTAACCTAAGGTCTGATTAATAGAGAAGGTTTTTGTTCTGAAATTTGCTGGGTTGTAGAAAAGCATTCACAGTTAATGCTCTAAATGAGATTTGTGGTTAGGGGATGGAACCCCGAGGCCTTAGACATATGCTCTGCTGCTGGGGTCCACTCCAGCCAAGAGTGACATCTGAATGTCACCAGAACACGGAGTCTTTAGAGGAAAACCAGAAACTAGGAACACACTGGAATTACACAAACTTGCCCTTGAATCCACTCTGATGGCCCGGAGGGATTTCTCAGAAGCGCTTGTTTAAGTACTAGAACCCTGTTAGGCAAAATGAGAAATTTTCACTGCAGTTCATAAAAATACTCAGTTAGAGGAAAGCCTGAGGCTTGCTTGTTTTCTCAGGAGGCCTTGTGAGCTTTTGTTGGGTCTTTCCCCATTCCCCTCCTTTTTCTAGATATTTTCTAGACATGGTTACTGAGAAGAAAAGGGGAAATGTGGCCTTTTCACGGTTGGGAGAAAAGGTTTCTTGTTGGAGGTTGGTCTGGTGCTGCTATGTATTCAGTGCTAAATACTAGCCCCCAGGCCCTGATTACCCCCAATGAGCAGATCCTCATGCATGCCAAATGATGCTATGTAAACCTTAGCCACAGTTTAAAGCTATTGGTTAAATAAAAGGAGCCATAGCCAATTACTGTGGAGAATAGAGGTAGGCTGGGGGTCACAGGTAGGAACCACAAGGAGACAGGAGAAGGAAAAAGAAGAAGGAAAAAGGGTGGAGAGAACAGGAGGTCTCCATTAGATGTTCCAAGCTAGGAGCATGAGGCAGGGTGAAATATCCCCTGAGGACAGGCTGATGGAGCAGAAATAACCCAGGGGAGACTCTAAGAGTAAGTACTGGGGAAGCGCAGCTGGGGAATTAACAGTCTCGGGTATAAAAAAATAGATTAGGGGTAATCCCCCAGTAACTGTGCTAAAGCTGATTGTAAAAGGCCATAGGACTCTGCCTTGATTATTGGGAGGGGGGCTGTCCAGGTCATATTAATAAGTGTCATTATTTAATAAGGTCACTAAATAACATTTTTTTAGATGCAAAAGCAAGAGGTTTATGTTTCGGCGTGTCGGGGTCAACCCTCACGTAGTCCCTCTCGAAGCAAGTGATGAGATGATGACCCCGAATGGCGATTACAAGCAGTTTTTTTGTTTTGTTTGGGGGGGGGTTGTTTGTTTGTTTGTTTGGGTTTTATGGTATTTTTGAGACAGGGTTTCTCTGTGTAGCCCTGGCTGTCCTGGAACTCACTCTGTAGACCAGGCTGACCTCCAACTCAGGAATCCACCTGCCTCTGCCTCCCAAGTGCTAGGATTAAAGGCGTGAGCCACCACTGCCCGGGCACAAGCAGTTTTTATACTTTTTAGGGGCACAGGTTACATCAGCAAGCTAACAGTTCAAACTTATTGGCTAAGCATATTAACCTTTAAATCTATTGGCTAGCAAGCATGACACACATCTGAACTCTACCTAGGACTTTCCAAAGGGTCGGGTGACCATCAGTCAGCACATTCTGAGAAGTTTTTACTCAAGAATGTTCCTGTGGGTGGAGAAAGGAACCTGCACTAGCCCTGACCTGAGGCAGGTGGGTGTAAGGCTGGCGAAAGCCCCTAGGGTCCTTCATTCCCCCACTTTCTTTTGTACAAGCTCCAATCTTGGAGCTATGTTCAGGGGTCTTGGGTAACTAACTCATATTCTTCAGGTCCTGTTCTAAGGGTCTCTCATATTATTGGCACAGGACCATCAGCTGTGCTCCTATTCTCTTTTATGAAGGCTATAAGCTTGTTCAATATGCAGGGTCCAAAGGTCAACAATTGCAGGAGAACAATTAGGGGTCCTAGCAAAGTAGATGGTGGAGGCGTTAAACCAAGGCTCAAACCAGCCCTGACTCTGTTCTTATTCTCTCTTCCACTTGGCTAGCCCTTCTCTCACCTTGACCATTGAATCTTTAACAACCCCAGGGTGGTCTATATAAAAGCAGCACTACCCAGCTAAGGCAGCACATAGCCCTCCTTGCTGGAGGGAAAGTTAAGTCTAATTCCCTCCTATTCTGTAGTACTACTTCTGATAATGAAGTCAATGACTCTTGGAGGTGACTGATGGAAGTTTCTATTCTCTCTATATCTAAAGCAATGGCTGCCCTCAGACTGTCATAATTTTTCCCTTGTAAGACCAAAGTGGAGGTCCCGGTGGCTGCCCCAGCCACCCCCAACCCCAAAAGAAGGGAGACAGTGAGTGTTGTAACAGGTTTGGCAGATGCGCACATAGGATTGGGGGAAGGACCCAGAATTCAGAGGAACCACCAGCCGGCCATGATCAAGGTCACGATCAAGGTCACGATCAAGGTCATGATCAAGGTCGAGTGAGCTTGAGCTTGAGCAGATTGCCTGTCTGTCCAGCGGGGGTTGGGGGGGCAGGGCACCTGCAGGTTTCTCATGGGAAGCGTGCACCCAGGCCGCAATACTGTCCACCTTGAGGGCTATGGGAGTGGCTAGCAGCACCAGGAAGGGGCCCTTCCACGGAGTTCCAGTGACTATGCCCGACGTGCCCTTATATGTAGACCCAGTCACCAGTCTGGAAGTGGTGAGGGGCCTCTGGCAACCAAGTAGTTGTCTGTTGCTGACGTTTTTTTTTCCCTCTGATCAGTCTAGTCGGTGGTTGCTTGGAGAGGGGAGGGGTCTCCTCCAATCCTGGACAAAGATTACAAATGTAAGACACTGACTGACCAGTCAGTGGTACTTACTTTGAGACACCCCCGAGTGACAAGAAAGTGAGCACTAAATTAAAATTTAAAATACCATTTACAGTTTCCCTTTGAAAGGAATCTGAATTCTTCACAGCTAACCTTTGCTGAAATCTAGTCTTCAGCTACCCAACAGGAAATGAGTACATGAGAAGCCACCCTAATGATGCCTAAAAAAATGCCCCATTGCCTCGTCGTCTTGCTCTGCCTGCTTTCTCCTATCCACAACTTGCTCTGGTCTGAGCCCTAGAGTAAGGGCCAGGCAGATGACCAGTGTCCCACGCCTTTTAATACTATGTTCCCGGAGGCTGGGGATATAGCTCAATTGTTTTCCTGGTATCTGTGAATCTCTAGGTTTGGTTCTCAGCACCCCATAAAAACAGGCTTGGCTATATACACCTCTAATCCTAACACTTGTGAGAGAGGCAGAAGAGTCCCTAGTACACAGCCATCTTTGGTGATATAGCAAGTTCAAGGCCAGCCTAGACTACATCAAGAGTTTGTTCCCCAACCTCCATTTGGTGGGGTGAGGATGAGCAGGTCTGAATCTGAAGCCTCCCGTGAGAGTCGTGCCTGCGTGTCTCAGACACCTGAGCTGGGACCTAGGTTTCTCTCATCATAGCTTAGCTCACTCCCATGGCCTTTGATTCATCTCTTCTGAGGATGAAGGTAAAATATACCTGTCAGTCCACCCTGCTCCCCAGGCACAGACAAGACACTCACAAAATGCAAGCTCAGACTTCCGCACTTTCCAGTTCCTCTAAGGCACTGTTGATTTTCATTATTACTAAGCTGAAGGGTTATTTCTTCTTCTTCTCATTCTTCTCATTCTTCTTCTCCTTCTCCTTCTCCTTCTTCTTCCTCTTCCTCTTCTTCCTCCTCTTCTTCTTCCTGTTCCTCCTCTTTCTTCTCTTCCTGTTCTTCCTCCTCCTCCTCTTTCTCCTCCTCTTCCTGTTCTTCCTCCTCCTCCTTCTTCTCCCTCTCCTCCTCTCCCTCTCCTCCTCTTCCTCTTCCTCCTTCTTCTCCCTCTCCTCCTCTTCCTCCTCCTCTTCCTCTTCTTCCTGTTCTTCCTCCTCCTTCCTCTTCTTCCTCCTCTTCCTCCTCCTCCTTCCTCTTCTTCCTCCTCTTCCTCTTCCTCTTCTTCCTCCTCTTCTTCTTCCTCTCTCTCTCTCTCTCTCTCTCTCATTAGTTGCTTCCTTACATTTCTTTTACTATACTTTCTCCTGGTGTGCATCTGTGTGCAAGTGTTGGCATGCACATTCTGAGGAGTTTGGAGGTCAGATGGCAGCCTCTGGTGTCAGCTCTCACCTTTCTTTGAGGATCTCTTGGGTTCTGTTTTGTTTCCACTGTAGACATCAGGCTAGTGTGAGTTTCTGGGGATCCTTCTGGCTTCCCCTTCCTCTCACCATAGATACACCGGTATTACAGACATGTATGTTAGTGTGCTACACTTGCCCAGAGATTACAGACATGTGTGTTAGTTACTGTGTTACACTTGCCCAGGGGTTACAGACATGTGTGTTAGTTACTGTGTTACACTTGCCCAGGGATTACAGACATGTGTGTTAGTTACTGTGTTACACTTGCCCAGGGATTACAGACATGTGTGTTAGTTACTGTGTTACACTTGCCCAGGGGTTACAGACATATGTGTTAGTTACTGTGTTACACTTGCCCAGGGGTTACAGACATGTGTGTTAGTTACTGTGTTACACTTGCCCAGGGGTTACAGACATGTGTGTTAGTTACTGTGTTACACTTGCCCAGGGATTACAGACATGTGTGTTAGTTACTGTGTTACACTTGCCCAGGGATTACAGACATGTGTGTTAGTTACTGTGTTACACTTGCCCAGGGATTACAGACATGTGTGTTAGTTACTGTGTTACACTNTAGTGTGAGTTTCTGGGGATCCTTCTGGCTTCCCCTTCCTCTCACCATAGATACACCTGTATTACAGACATGTATGTTAGTGTGCTACACTTGCCCAGAGATTATAGACATGTGTGTTAGTTACTGTGTTACACTTGCCCAGGGGTTACAGACATGTGTGTTAGTTACTGTGTTACACTTGCCCAGGGGTTACAGACATGTGTGTTAGTTACTGTGTTACACTTGCCCAGGGGTTACAGACATTTGTGTTAGTTACTGTGTTACACTTGCCCAGGGGTTACAGACATGTGTGTTAGTTACTGTGTTACACTTGCCCAGGGATTACAGACATGTGTGTTAGTTACTGTGTTACACTTGCCCAGGGATTACAGACATGTGTGTTAGTTACTGTGTTACACTTGCCCAGGGATTACAGACATGTGTGTTAGTTACTGTGTTACACTTGCCTGGCAAACATTTTACCCACTAAGCCTCTCCCTGGCCTTACACTTTCTTTTCTTTTTTTTTTAAGATTTATTTATTTACTATATGTAAGTACACTGTAGCTGACTTCAGATACTCCAGAAGAGGGAGTCAGATCTCCTTACAGATGGTTGTGAGCCACCATGTGGTTGTTGGGATTTGAACTCAGGACCTTTGGAAGAGCAGTTGGGTGCTCTTACCCACTGAGCCATCTCACCAGCCCACACTTTATTTTCTAACTTATGTATTTGTCTGAGACCTTGGCTCCAGCATCTCCAATATCTCAGGGTGCCTTTGAACCTGCTATGTAGCTGACGATGACCTTGGCCTGCTGATCTTTCCATCCCCACCTTCTGAGTGCTGCAATTCCAGGCATGCACAGCTGTGGATATGCTGACAGAGAGCAAACCCAGGGCTTCCTGTGTACTAAGCCAGCATTCTACCGGCTGAGCGACATTCTCTAGTCCCTGCTACTTTACATTTTAAATAAAAAGTATTCTATTTCTTACCCCATTTTTTTGCTTCCTTTATTTATAGAGCTATCAGTCTGAATATATTGTTTTTTCTAGTGAGTTCTAAGCACAGATCCGGGCACTGGGAAGCTACAATATGGAATCATCAGTTGCCCCAAGATACACATTTGTAATCCTAGCACTCAGGAGACTGAGGCAGGAAGATCCCAAGTTTAAAAGTTTGGAGCCATCCTGGGCTATACACTGAAACTCAACCAAATCCCACCCCACATCTTCCCCAGGGTGGGGTGGAGGGAGCCTTGCTAGTAAGGAAACTAGCAACAAATGCTACACAGTAAAGGATAGAACACCCAGCTACATAGTAAAGGATAGAACACCCAGCTACACAGTAAAGGATACTCAGCTACAAAGGAGACTGAGGCTGGAGAATCCAGAGTTCAGTGCCAGTTTAGACAACATATGGAGACCTTGTCTCAAAAAAAACAAAGAAGGTACAGACAAACAGAGGCAAACTGGAGAGACAGCTCAGTGGTTAAGAGTACTGGCTGCGGGCTGGTGAGATGACTCAGCGGGTAAGAGCACCCGACTGCTCTTCCAAAGGTGATGAGTTCAAATCCCAGCAACCACATGGTGGCTCACAACCATCCATAACGAGATCTGGCTCCCTCTTCTGGAGTGTCTGAGGACAGCTACAGTGTGCTTACATATAATAAAATAAAATAAATCTTAAAAAAAAAAAAAAGAGTACTGGCTGCTCTTTCAAATCATCCCAAATCCAGTTCCCAGAGCCCACACAGGAAGCTCACAACTACCTATAACTCCAGCTCCTACACCTTTTTCTGACCTCCATAGGTACACATTCACACAGACATGTAGTCATAAATACAAATTTTAACTGTTTTAAAAACTGAGGAGAGCATGCTGGTCTTCAGGTTGCTCCTGGAACAATAGAGGTTTAGGTTGGGTGTAGTGTTGTCTGTCTCAGCACTTGGGAGCAGAGGCAGAAGGGTCACAAATTAAGATCATTCTGAGCTACATAAGGAGACTATCTTGAAAGAAAGAAAGAAAGAAAGAAAGAAAGAAAGAAAGAAAGAAAGAAAGAAAGAGGGAGGGGGAGGAAGGAAGGAAGGAAGGAAGGAAGGAAGGAAGGAAGGAAGGAAGGAAGGAAGGAAGGAAGGAAGAGAGTGGGAAGGGATCTAAGTAGTTGGAGGAGATAGTTCACTCAGTAAAATTCGTGGTCCGTAAGCAGCAGGACACACATTAAATCCCACAACGCACACCTTCAGAGCCAAGTACTGTGTTGTTTGCTTCCCTTCCAAGCTCTGGAGAGACAGAAAGAGGCAGGAGAATGGAGCATGATTTGCCAGCCAGCCTAGCCTGCTTGGTGAGTTCCAGGCCAAGGATAGGCCATGCCTCAAAGACAAACGAACAAATAAATAAACAACAGGAACAAACGAGGAGGTGAACGGCCTCTGAGGAGCAACACCCGAAGCTTCTCTCTTACAGTGCTCCCATACACACATACAGTGCTCTCTAACATGCAGTGTTCTCTCTCACACACATACAGTACTCTCTCTCTCTCTCTCTCTCTCTCTCTCTCACACACACACACACACACACACACACACACACACACACACACATAATACAGTACTCACGGACTAAGAGCAGGTAAGAGCACTGACTGCTCTTCCAAAGGCCCTGGGTTCAAATCCCAGCAACCACATGGTGGCTCACAACCACCTGTAATGAGATTTGATGCCCTCTTCTGGTGTGTCTGAAGTCATCTACAGTGTACTTATGTATAATAATAAATAAATATTTTTTAAATACAGTATTCACACACATACAGTTTTCTCACACACATATATACAGTACTCTCTCATACACTTGTATAGTACTCTCACACATACATACAGTACTCTCATACATGCATACAGTACTCTCACATGCATACAGTACTGCCTTGCACATACATATGGTACTTTAACACACACACCGTACTCTCTTACACACACATAACAGTATTCACATATATACAGTACTCTCAAACACATGCATACAGTATTCTCACACACATACAGTACTCTCTCTCACATACACACACATACACACATACACATACAGTGCTCTCTCTCTCTCTCACACACAGTACCCTCTTACACACACATATGGTACACTCATACACTGTATGTATATATGTACGTATGTACTCTCACACATACATACAGTGTGTGAGAGTACTGAATTTATGTGTAAGAGGGTACTGTGTGTGAGAGAGAGTACCATATGTGTGTGAGAGTACTGTGTATGTGTGTGAGATTACTGTATTGTGTAAGTACTGTGTGTGGGGGGGGAGTACCATATGTCTGTGAGATTACTGTATGTGTTTGTGAATATTTTATGTAAGTGAGAAGAGTACTGTATGTGTATGAGAGTACTGTATGTATGTGTGTGAGTATCATAGGTATGTGTGAGAGTACCATGTGTGTGTAAGTACTGCATTATGTGAGAGTTCTGTATGTGTGTGAGAGAGAACTGTATGTGTGTGAGAGTACTGTATGTATATGTGAGAGTACTATATGTGTGTGAGAGAGCACTATATATATATGTGTGTGAGTACTGTATGTATGTGTGAGAGTACTGTATGTATGTGTGAGTACTCTCACACACATATCATATTCTCTCACATACATACAATAATCACACACATACAGTTCTCTTACACACACATACAGTACTCTCTTACACACACATACAGAACTCTCATGAATATCTACAATACTCTCTTACATACATATATTACTCTCACACACACACAATATTTGCACACATATACACATATAGTACTCTCACATAAACATATAATACTCTTACATAGACACACAGTACTCTGTCACACACACATACACAACTCTCACACATACATACAATACTCTCTCACGCACATATAGTACTCTTGCATACATACAGTACTCTCACACACATACACGTATATCACTCTCACATAAACATACAGTACTCTCTCACAAATAGACAGACACATACATTCACACACACACACACACACACACACACATTCATACATACAAAAAGGTTTTAGATATGTAACATAAGAGTTATTCCAAGAAAGGTGCACTTGCTTGTGCTACCTTAAATATGGTGAACTAACTAGCTTCACCAACAAAGACTTACCTTCACACTGCCCTGGAGATTTGAAATCCTAGAGTGAAGTCTAGCAGGGCTGGTTTCTGATGAGGCTTACTTCTTGGCTTGCAAACAGACAGTCCTCACACACTCATCCTCTGAGACTGCGGAGAAAGCCAGCTCTCTGCCACCCTCTCTTACAAGGACACTAATCCACTGAACCAGAAGCCAACTCTTCCTATAACTTCTTTTAACCTTGATTTACTTTGTTAAAAATTCCTCCTTCCTGGAGCTGGAGAGATGGCCTGGCGATAAAGAGCACTGACTGCTCTTCCAGAGGTCCTGAGTTCAGTTCCCAGCAACCACATGGGGGCTCACAACCATCTGTAATGGGATCCAATGCACTCTTCTGGTGTGTCTGAAGACAGCTACAGTGTACTCATATACATAAAATAAATAAATCCTTTTAAAAAAAATTCCTCCCTTCTTCCTTTCTTCCTCCCTTTCTTCTCTCTCCCTCCTCCTCCTCTTCCTCCTCCTATTCCTCCTCCTCTCCCTCCTCCTCCTCTCCTTTGTCCTCCTTTTCCACTCCTTTCCCTCTTCTTTTTATTTTTTGGTGGGTTTTGCTTTCTTTTATTTTGTTTTGAGACAGAGTCATACTGTTTAACCCATGTTAGCTTCAAAGTCTCAATCCTCCTGCCTCAGCTACCCAAGTGCTGGGGTTTCAGGCATGTGCCACCACATCTGGTTAGTGTCCATTTTAAAATATAGCCATACTAAAAAATATGCTTCACCGTCTGACTAGAGAGGAGTGGCATGAATATCAATACCTAAGGAAAGGACAGAGACAAAGATAAAAATCCATAATCCCCAGGGAGGATGCAGGGGGAAGGCTAGAGAGGCAACACTAACTTTAGGACAGTGTGTGGTTAGAAAGCCGGTGCCATAGTCCAAGAAGAGGACCAGCAGGGATCTTTGGAATTGTTGGGGTTGGTGTATAATGGGTTGAATACTAAGTTTCAGAGCTAGGGTTTTACTGTAAAGGAGTCGGAGAAGTCCTAAGTCGAAGAACTGTTTTATAGGAAGATTGACCCAGCTGTTACCAAGACGATGGCCTTAAGGCCCCATTGATTTATTTAGGGAACTCCATTTTGTCTGTCTCCTGTGTGTGTGTGTGTGTGTGTGTGTGTGTGTGTGTGTGTGTGCACGCTCACGCATCTGATGCACCTGTTGTATGGGAGTATGCACAATGAATAGAGACTATGACTGCACTTAGAGGCCAACATCGGGTGTCTTCCTCTATCTCACTCCACTGAACCTAAGGCTCACTAATTCAGCAAGGCTGGCTGACAAGTGAACTCCAGCGATCCACCTGTCTCAGCACTAGGATTACAGATGAGCTCCATGAGTGGCTCTTACATAGTTCTGGGGGATACCAACTCAGGTCCTCATGCTTGTGGGTGAGAGAGCTTTACTAACTGACCATATGTCTTCCTGGTCCAAATATGAGGAACCCCGGCCATTAAGCAGAAAACACCTTCACGGTTTACAAAGCACTTTCTTGTATACCATCCCACGTTACTTAACGATGTGGACATGTCCTGAGAATGAGTCACAGGTAATTTTGCCACTTTGAAATTTTCAAGTGCACTCACAGGGAATGGATGGTGCACTTTGGTGATTCCATGTGGCCTCTTTTTTTTTTTTTTTTTTGGTTTTTCAAGACAGGGTTTCTCTGTATAGCCATGGCTGTCCTGGAACTCACTCTGTAGACCAGGCTGGCCTCGAACTCAGAGATCCGCCTGCCTCTGCCTCCCAAGTTCTGGGATTAAAGATGTGTGCCACCACCGCCCGGCCTCCATTTGGCCTCCTGTGGACAACTTAAGATGTGATGGTCTGCCAGACTCACACAGCCTTCCAGTAGACTTCTTTTTAATGAGTAAAAGGAGTAGACATTATAATAACAATAAAAAGTATAGTAAAAAGCTAGGCATGGCTACACTCAAGAAACTGAGGCAGGAGGATGGTAAGTGGTAGGCCAGCCTAGGTAACAAAGCAAGAGCCTTTAAAAATATATATACATATATAGGTATATATGTATATACAGATATACATGTACATATATACACATATACATGTATATATGTATACATATATATACACACATATACATGTATGTATGCATGTATACATATATACATGTATACATATATGTGTGCATGTATGCATGATGCATGCATGCATGTATATATACATACATATACACATATGTACATACATGCATGTGTAAATATATACATGTATACATATATGAAATCAACAAAGCCAGGATCATAGTTCTTATTCTCCCTATCATGTACTGTATGGGACTGTGTGCCTTCTGTTTTTACATGAGTGGCAGGGGGTAGGTTTGCTTATTCCAGCAGCATCACAAAGATGTACATGATATGTTGTCCTACGGACATTTGACATCATCTGTCACCAAGCAATGGGAATTTTCAGCTCCACATTATAATCTTTTTTAGTGTGTATGTGCGCATGCACAATCTTGCACGTGCCTTCAGAGGTTAGAGGGCATTTGATCCCCAGGAAATGGAGTTACAGGCATTTGTGAACCACCTGATGTGGATGCTAGGATCAGAACCCAGGTCCTCGGGAGGAGAAGCACGAGCTCTTTAGTGCTGAGCCATCTCTCCAGCCCGTCTCTATTATAATCTTAGGGGCACTGTCATATATCTAATACATCCTTGATTACACTGTCACTTTAGTGTACAAAGCTTTCTTACCTAACTGTCCCTTCACAGTTAGGATATGTCACTTCTCCAGTCACAGATAGGGCAGAATCAAAGGTCACATGCCACAGGAGTCCCCAAAAGACTAGAGGGGACACCACATCTTCCATTCAGGAAGTCCATACTGGGAATCACAAACTACTATCCCCAGGTCTCAGTGGGAATTAGAAATTTTAGACCAAGCATGCAGTTTCCTGGGTTGGCCTAGACTCCTGATCATATGTCAGATTTCATGATATATTTCGTTTAAGCTTTTAGAACTGTTTAAGCTGAGGGGTCATACCCTAATCCCTACACTAGGGAGACTGAGGCAGGAAGATAAAATGGGGGCCGGAGAGACGGCTCAGGGGTTTCTCTGCTCCAGCAGAGGATGCAGATCCAGTGAGTTCCCAGCACTCTCATGGTGATTCACAACCATCAGTAACTCCAGTCCCAGGGGAGCCTCCACAGACACCAGGCAGGCACACATGGTGACAAGAGCACTCATAGACACACAAAAATTACAAATGTTTACAAATCTCCCAAAACAGAACTTTTTTTTTAAAGAAAAGATATTATTAATCATTAGTCCAGTTTAAAGCTTAAAGCAGAACAGCCCCAGACAAAGGCTCACAGTATGCTCACATTAGAATAACTGTGGGCAGGGATATGTATGTGTGCATCTGCAGGCCTGAGAGGGACAAAGGTCAACGTTCTCAATCACTTCTCCACCTTAGTTTTTGAAACAAGGTCTCTCACTGAACCTGGAGCTCACTGATTGGCTGGGCTGGCTGGCTGCAAGCCCCACCCACCCTTCTATATCTCCTTAGTGTGGGGGAGTGTGTGCCTGCTTATGGGGGGGGGAGGAGGGGGCGTGAGTGTTACAGGGCATACTGACATGTCTACCTTCATGGGGACTGGACATGCAAACTCAAGTCCTCATGCTTGTATGCAAGCACTGTACCAACTGGGCCATCTCCCTAGCCCTGTCTTCCAGCCATGGTAAGAGATGGCCCTGCTGTTCCTGCCAATGAAAACCCTATACATACTTCCTACATCAGCCCCTCTAGCTGTAATGACTGTTCTTACCTTGTCCTCTCCTACCCCATCCCTCCCACTCAAGCCCTCCAGTCCCACCCCCACCCCTCAGTGCAGAGGAGCAGGGCCCCATGCATGCCACAGGAACACAATAGCCCAAGCTCTTTTTACTTCTTAGACAGGGTCTCACTCCAGTTGCCCAGGCTGGCTTTGAACTCATGTTTTAGGCCAGGCAGTCCTTGGCCTTTCAACCCTCTTGCTCAGCCTCTCAACCAACCAGTTACTCCACTGTTTAACTTAGGAAGGCCCTGGAGGAAGACAGAGCACACAATGCAACGGGAGAGGCACCCGGAGACCTGGTTCTGGTCTCGGTACCAATTTGGTGCCAAGTCTAGTCTGCAGTCCCAACACTCAGATCATTTCCAAATGCGCAGCTTCAGCATTTCCTTCCATGAAATTTGAAAAAGTCAGCACGGGGAAGGGGTGTAAGGGAGCCATTCTCAGTAAAGACACACTCTGGTGATGTGGCATGGTTGATCCATGCAGAATACAGAATCTCCCTCGCTACCACAGGAAAGTGGCATTTTTAAAGGGTTGTACTGACTTTGTGAGTCTCTACTACATTATTTAAAAGGAAAAATAAAGATATCTCCTTCCTGGTGTTTCCGTAGGCAGATCTGCTTGAAAGGAATAATAAGGTTAATTGATAAAAAGAAAGCAAGGACAGTTAATAAAAGATGAACGGGTAGGTCCAGAAGCCACACCAGGTGCCCCACACTTGCCTTTTGAACCTTCCATCTGCAGCACTTGACATTTGAGGTGTTGTGTTCTCAAGGAAGCTCATTTAATATTCGCAAAGGAAGCTACATGGGGGACGCTGGTTAACTCTAGGAACAGAGGCTAAGCTGTGCAAGCCACTTCACCCGACATGGTTAGGCTCTGAGCTATATGTCAAATTACCATAAGCAGCCCCAGTCCTGTGGGCCCCTCTGGCGAGGCTCCCTGCCAAGCTCCACAAGCCTGCTTGTGATGAATTAAAGATATGTCACAGGTTATCCTAAGGATTGAATATTTCCAGTTTCGCATTGGCAAATGAGTTCAGTCTGGGAGCTGGGGAGATATCCCAATGAGTAGATCACTTGCTACACAAGCGTGAAGCCTGAGTAGGATCCCCAGCACCCCATGTAAAGTAAATTAATTATATGATATGCACATATATACATACATGCATATATACATAATGTGTATATACATATATACAAATATACATTATATACACTCATATATGTATATATATATATATATATATATATATAAGTGTATATATATATATACACGTGTGTGTGTGTGTGTGTGTGTGTGTGTGTGTGTGTGTGTGTAAATGGTGGTATGGGCTTGCAATCCCATCCCAGCACTGAGGTGGAGAACGGCAGATAGACCCAGGAGTTCACTGACTAGCCAGCCTAGCTTACTCAGCAAGCTCCAAACCAATTAGAGACCTATTTCAAACAAAACAAAACAAACAAACAAAAACCTAAGGTGGACAGTGCCTGAGGAATGACGCCCAAAATAGACCTCTGACCAGAGTCAGAGTGGACCAAAGTAGACATACACAGAGTTCATAAGAGCTCTCTCTACTGGATCTGGGGGGGGGGGTAGGGATCTATTAAAACAACAACAACAACCTTCTATATCACCCAAATTGGGGTAGGTAGTTGAAGACATTGATTCCTCATGGGAGTCAAGCCCCATGCCCACAGTGTTTAGACCTGCACTGGGCTGTTCTGATCCTCTTGGCCTACTGGTTTATAATATCCCATTTCTGTAGCCAGTGAATAGGACAATGCCTAGTACAGGAGATTTATCAAGTTTTATTTTTATTTAAGGGTATGTGTGTGTGGTGTTTGCACACAATATACACGCTATGCCCAAGGAGACCAGAAGAGGGTGTCTGATCCCCTGGAACTGGAGTTAGAAAAGATTGTCCGCTGCCTGATGTAGGCGCTAGGAAACCAATTTCTGGTTTCTGCAAGAGCAGCAAGTGCCCAGCCAGTGAGCCATCTCCGTAGCTCCCATTGTAGCCTCAATGACAGTGACAGAAGCAAAGAACCGGTAGATGGTGCCACATCTCTTAACAGTCATGAAACACAACTCCCATTTGAATGTGGCACTAGTGACAACTGTGGTGGCTTTCTCGGGGCCAACCAAGGCAAAGCAAGAGTCATGGGCAGAAGAAAGAAGCTTTGTTGCTGCTTTGGCACTGGGGTGGGGCCTCCTCTACCTCATCCATTCTGCTGGGCTGGCCGGCCAATGAGCTTCAGGGACCTGCCTTTCTCTGCATCTCCATCAGCGGAGCTTTCGATGCTCAGCCCAGCATTCCCTTCTATGCTCAGCTTTTGTGAGTCCTGGGGACACAGACTCCAGGTCCTTGCATGTGCATGGCCCATACCTCACTGACCAGCCGAACTATCTCCTCACCAAGCATAATTCTTAAAACGTATATTTCGTTGGAAAAAAATATTGAATATGCTATTTTCAGAAAAAGAATGCGGCTGGGTCATGGTAGCGCACAACTTTGACCCCAGTACTTGGGAGGCAGAGGCAGAGGCGGGGGAATCTCTGTGAGTGAGTTCCAGGATAGCCAAAGATACACAGAGATAGCCTGTCTTGAAAACAAACAAACAGACAAAGACAAAACAAGCAAAACAAAGACCAAAGAACAGAAAAAGAATGTGCACTTCCATCATGGTTTCTCCATGAAGTACTAAGCATTCTGAATGGCTGGGGAGGCTGGTGAGGAAGATAGCTCAGTGTGTAAAGCACTTGCTGTCCAGGCATGAGGTTCTGAGTTCGAATCTCCAATATTCACATTGTAAGCTGGGCACACAGCTTCACAAGTTTCTACAGTCTGAGCACTGGTGGGTGGAAACCTGTAGCTGCTGGCCAGCCATCCTAGTCAAAACAGCCAGCTTTAGGCTCAGCGAGAGACATTGTCTCAAGGGGATAAAGCAGAGAGCAGCCGAGAAGGACATCCTCCTTCTCCCTTGGCTTCTACAAGCACCCAAGTGTGCTGCATATGCACATGAACATACATACATACACATACATACATATACATACATACATACATACATACATACATACATACATACATACATACAATGGGAGATGACTCAGCAGTGCCTGATGCACTTGCAAAGGATCTGAGTTTGGTTCCAGGCACCCACATCAGATGGCTCACAACATTAGGAACAGATGCCATTTTAGACATCCCTAGCCTGCAACAAATGTGTTAATTTACATAAAAATAAAGAAAGAAGTGACAGACAAGTCTAATCAACAGAATGGCTGGGTCACCTTTCCTCTTTATCACGTCCCTCTGAAAGGGTCATCTTTTGCTCAGGGAGCCTGTCTCACACTGCAGTGAATTATAACTGGGAACATAAGGAACTCTAGAGCCAGCAGCCTGAGGAGAATCAGGGTTCCTGAGACAAAGATGGTGGGACAAAATTGTCTGTCAAAGTCAGTATGGGGGCACTCAGAATTTTGGAATGTCCCATTGGGAACATATCTCTTTTTTTAAAAGATGAATCTGCCCTTAGAATTCACCTCAGTGCTCTATGGGCCTAAGCATCCTCAAACTCCCTAATTAAACACCTCTGAGGCCATGCTAACCCCACCTCTTCCTCTATTGCCCAAACTCCTCTTTGCTGAGATCAAGATTTTTCTCATCAAAGCCTCTGTTGTTGAAAGCTTTACTTGCTCATTTTGAGGCAAGGTCTCACATAGCCCAGGCTGGCCTCAAGGTCTCACATAGCCCAGGCTGGCCTCAAGGTCTCACATAGCCCAGGCTGGCCTCAAGGTCTCACATAGCCCAGGCTGGCCTCAAGGTCTCACATAGCCCAGGCTGGCCTCAAGGTCTCACATAGCCCAGGCTGGCCTCAANGCCGTCCCCGTTCGGCTCCGCTCGCTCTGGACAGCCTGGCTTGCTCCGGTTGGTCTCTCCGGTCCAAGGATTCATTTCTTATTATTCTTCATAAGTACGCTGTAGCTGACTTCAGACGCACCAGAGGAGGGCGTCAGATCTTGTTACGGGTGGTTGTAAGCCACCATGTGGTTGCTGGGATTTGAACTCATCACCTTCGCGGAAGAGCAGTCAGGTACTCTAACCCGCTGAGCCATCTCACCAGCCCCGAGAATCCTGTTTAATGAGAGCACCTTACAAGTGGGGAGAATCCTGTTTAATGAGAGCACCTTACAAGTGGGGAGAATCCTGTTTAATGAGAGCACCTTACAAGTGGGGAGAATCCTGTTTAATGGGAGCACCTTACAAGTGGGGAGAATCCTGTTTAATGGGAGCACCTTACAAGTGGGGAGAATCCTGTTTAATGAGAGCACCTTACAAGTGGGGAGAATCTTGTTTAATGAGAGCACCTTACAAGTGGGGAGAATCCTGTTTAATGAGAGCACCTTACAAGTGGGGAGAATCCTGTTTAATGAGAGCACCTTACAAGTGGGGAGAATCCTGTTTGTATCTCTTAGCTTTCCTTTTTCCAAAAGCATCACTTAAGACAGATGGGAGGGGGGCTGGAGAGATGACTCAGCAGTTAAGAGCACCGACTGCTCTTCGAGAGGTCCTGAGTTCAAATCACACAACCACATACAACTATCTGTAATGAGATCTGATTCCCTCTTCTGGTCTGTGTGAAGACAGAAAGAGAGAGAGAGAGAGAGAGAGAGAGAGATAGAGATAGATAGATAGAGAGAGAGAGAGAGAGAGAGAGAGAGAAATATTTTTAAAAAGACAAACTACAGACATCCATTGTGGTATCAATTATCAAGGTGAAATGAACTGAAAATTTATTTTTTATTTGTTTTCTTTTTCATTCAATTATAAGAAAAAAATTGAAAACAGCAAACTAAAGAATACTCCTACCAAATTTGAGTTGACAATCTTTTGTCATGGTTAGCATGAATTTAGTAACTGTGCTTCCTGAGTAACACAGAGAAGAACCCAGAGGTGTCCTATGGTAGGCCAGAAGGAAGATAATTCTCACAACATTGATGCCTTTGAGTAAACCTTAGGCTTCAGTTCTACTTTTGACCACTAGGTGGCACCAGAACTCTGAAATAGCGAAATAGAAAAGCAGGCGATTTGCTCTGAACCTTCAATTAACATCCTCTAAAAGTCACTCTTATTCTTAGCAGTGGACTAACTTGTGGTGGCTTTGCCACCTTCACATAGTCTGTGCACTAGCGAAGAGCAGGCTAAGAAGCCTTTGTGACTGTCCTTTAGCCACCCTCTCGAGCCCGGTGGTCTCCACGCTGGCCGTAGATCTAGCAGTTTTTCCTTTTGCCACAGCAGCCTCCCACGCCTTCAGGTGCATGTCTGGGCTTCATCTTGTCAGAGTGCTCTGCAAGCTTGAATGGATCTCTGATTAGAACCTGTCAAAAGACAAACCAGAACGAGAGTACAGAGGGGCATTGAAGCACCCCAACATTGATATTTCTGTTTGATTTGGGCTGATATACGAAGGAGGGAGAAAATATTAATCCTGTCCACTCTTGGAGGAGCACCACCACACTTGGAGGAGCACCGCTACCCTTGGAGGAGCATCGCCACCCTTGGAGGAGCACTGCCGCCCTTGGAGGAGCACTGCCGCCCTTGGAGGAGCACCGCCGCCCTTGGAGGAGCACTGCCACTTTAGAATACAAATAACCTTTTTTTGGGTTTTGAGGTTTTTTTTTTTTTTTTGGTTTTTTTGAGACAGGGTTTCTCTGTATAGCCCTGGCTGTCCCGGAACTCACTTTGTAGACCAGGCTGGCCTCGAACTCAGAAATCCGCCTGCCTCTGCCTCCCGAGTGCTGGGATTAAAGGCATGCGCCACCACGCCCGGCTACAAATAACCTTTTAAGATAAGCCTCGTGGCACATAAATCTGCCCCCTACCCCAGCAATGTAAAGGTGGAGGCAGAAGGATCCGGACATAAGATCATCTTTGATTGCATAGTGAGTTGGAGGCCAGCCTGGGCTACAAGTTAAGGAACAAAAGATGACTCTGTTTTGGAAACTCTAATCAGATTATCAGTCACTCTTCCAGGGTAACCTTTACTTTGTTCAAAAGAGAGGGGATTAATTTTTGTTTTTTTTGGTTTTGTTTTTTTTTTTTTTTTTTTGAGACAGGGTTCCATGTAGCCCAGGCTGGCCTCCAACTATGATAGTAAGAGAATGTTGAGGATACACACACACCACCACCACCATCCACCCACCCACCCCAATTCATGCTGTGCTGGGGACTAGACCCAGACTCTGTGAATGCAGATGGAAACTTTACCAGCTGAACTAGACCTCCACCCTAAAAGTGACTTTTATTGCTGTTCTGAGATAGTCTTACACTGTAACCTAGGTTGGCCTGGAACTCCTGGTGATTCTCCTGCCTCAGCTTCTTAAGTAGTCTCTGCTGGGCTAGGGAAGTTGATTTCACCCAATTGATTCTGTTCCGTGAGATTCTCATGAGCAAGCACCTTTTACCCTTGGAACGGAAATCCTGAAATGCTATCTATGCCCTATCCTCCAGAACTATGTGCATGAGGCAGGAATGCTAAGTCTGCTGATGTCCAGATTGGAGATGGCCATCAGCAGCCACCCTGATCATGGAGCACAGAGTACATTCGTTCAGTTTTCCTCCTTTTATCTCTATTTATGAGCGGCCTCTTACAGTGACAGCAGCGGACCAGGGGCCAACTGGGGCCAAAGACAGGAAACCCAGGGCATGAACAAGTCACCTTAAGGGTGAGATACACTGTGAAGCTTACATCCTGCTATCACCAATGGGCATTCCAACAGGAGCCAGTAAGGCCACTATATTTGGGAAACTAACAGCCTTGTTTTAATGGTGGCCATGTTCTCACTGGCTCTCAGTTCCTACCTTTCTTCTTTGTTAGAGATTTATTTATTTTTATTTTATGCATACAGGTGTTTTTTTCTTGTTTGTGGCACTTGGATGCCACAGGTGTGTAGTGCCTGTGGGGTCCGGAAGAGGAGGCTGAACCCCCAGAACTGGACTTACAGATGATTGTAAGCAGCCATGTGGGTGCTGGGAACCAAACCTGGGTCCTCCGCAAGAGAAGCAAATGCTCTTAGCTACTGAGCCATCTGTCCCGCCCTTTTACTCCTTCCTGATGTCAGAAGGTCAGCCTGGACCTGGACTCGGTGTCAAGCGGACTAGAGCCTGTGCTCCATGCTGACGTCATTGCACAAGCATGAAGGCCTGAGTTCAGCTATCAGCATCTACATCAAACGCCAGACAGATGGTTGCACATGCCTGGAACTGTAGTACTGGGGACAGTAGGGATAGGAGAATCCCTGGAGCTCACCAGTCATCCAGTCTGGCTAAAACCGTGAGCTGCAAGTTCAGTGACCCTAAATAAATAAATAAATAAATAGATGAATAAATAAATAAATAAATAAAGTTGTAGAGACAGCTCAGTGGTTAAGAGCACTGACTGCTCTTCCAGAGGACTGAAGTTCAATTCCCAGTAACCAACATGGCAGCTCACAACCATCTGTAACTCCAAGACCTGACACCCTCATGCAGACCATTTGGGCAAAACACCAATCAATACACATAAAATAAATATTGAAAAACAAGCCAGGTGTGGTGGCACATGTCTTTAATCGCAGCACTCGGGAGGCAGAGGCAGGCAGATTTCTGAGTTCGAGGCCAGCCTGGTCTACAAAGTGAGTTCCAGGACAGCCAGGGCTATACAGAGAAACACTGTCTGGAAAAACCACACACACACACAAAAAAAAGGATGGAGAGTGATAGAAGAAGACACCAGACAGACCTGTGGTCTCTGTGTGCACACACAAGTGTGTGCACCTACCTGCATGTGCACATACACACATGAAAATGCATACACACTCACACATGCCAAATGTGCATTTCTAGTCCTGAAGGACAAGCCTGAGATGGAAGAGGAAGGAGCTAGAAGCAGCAGCCTTGCAGGGTGCAGTGTGCTGCTGAAGGAGCCCTCTGCTGAAGGAGGTATGAGCTCTAATACTGTCTAGCCATGTGGCTTTGGATGAGGGCATCCATCTCCCTGCACCTCAACTTCTTCGCCTATAGGTCTGAGGATCACAAAGGTCACTGTGAGGACCACACAGCATCTTGAACAAGTGACTGACCCATAAAAATCAACACCTCTAAATGATTCCACCTTTCGCTCAGGTCATCACCACCATTACTACTGACTGCAGCAAGCCATCCCAGCAGGCTCCATTTGCATCACTTCCGATAAGGCCATGTTTTAACAATGTAACTTGTTGATCGACTTGATTTGATACAGAGTCTTCTGTATTCCAGGCTGGCCTTGAACATGTAGCTGAGAATGGCCTTGGACTCCTGATCCTCCTGCCCCCATCTCTCTCTCCAGGTGCATGCCCTCACACCTAGCAATAATGTAACTTCTGTTGTAGCAAAACTTGGCTTGTCGGGATTCAATCAAAGATAAAGAGGGCTAGGGGCATAGCTCAACAGGAGTGTGCTTACCTTGTATGCACAACATCATGAGTTCAGTCCCCAGAAATGAGGAGAAAAAAGGAAGAGGAGGAAGAGGAGGAGGGAGAGGAGGAGGGAGAGGAGGAGGGAGAGGAGGAGGGAGAGGAGGAGGATGAAGAGGAGAAAAGAAAACAGAGGAAGATGAAAGGGGGGGTGGGAGATGAAGGTCTCAAGCCATTCATAAACCAATTTGCAGCAAATTGGCAATATCCACCCCTCCACGGTGGCAGCTGACGGAGGACAAACGCACACAATTCACCCGCACTCTCTGCACGCCAGGGGTTATCACCAAACCCTTCCATAAAAATGATAAGCGTCTCTGCCTGGAGAACACGGGGCTGTGTTTCTAG